>VUQR01000255.1:6773-36291 GCA_015108515.1 Hemichromis elongatus | reverse complement strand
TTTCCCGGGGGGGGCCCCCCCCCCCCCCCCTCTCGATTTGAAATCAGAGTATTTGGTGCTGATGCTGCATTTGTCCTCTCAGGGATCAGCACCTGTATAACACGGACCCACTGTACCTGCCAGAAGAGAAGGCCTTCGTCACAGAGACACAAGTAATTCGGGAAACGCTGTGGTAAGACGCGACAACGGTCGCTTGCAGGTCACCACACTCCTGGACCAGGTTGGTGTTGAGAAGGGGTTCAGGGTCCTGCTGACTGTGTTGGTTTGTTCCTGCAGGCTTCTCTCTGGGGTCAAGAAACACTTCATATTCCAGCAGCACGACGGAAAGGTGTCAGTCAGAAGTAACGTGGTGGTGACTCATCTGACCGGCGTGAGTTCACATCTGATAGATGTCACTGAGCACGTGCAATGCAGTCTGTGGTGAATTGGCTTTTCTGCCTCTGTGTTGCAGAACTGCCTGCGCTCTGTGCTCGAGCATATCGCCGTCTACGGTCAGGCCGTGTTCAGGCTGCAGAGGTTCATCGATGAGGTGACGGGCCACAGCTCGGAGCCAGGGCCACCGGGCGCCGCGTCCTCCTATGGCTCCAAGAAGGCCTCCGAGCCTCCCTTTAGGACCTACCAGGCCTTTGTGTGGGCGCTCAACAAGTACTTCACGAGCTTCAAGGAGGAGCTGACCACAATCGAGAGGGAGCTCATACGCAATGGCAAGTTCGAGCTTGTTTAGGTTTCACTGAGACTTTCTGTTTTTGTGCTGGGTTTCTGGTTCTGTCATTCTGAGCCTGGCCGCCTTCGTTTGAGTCCAGATCTGCATCATGTCTGTTTGTAGATGAGACGGTGACTCTGTCTGCAGTGCTGGAGCGACTCAGCCCTCACCTGGCTCAGATCAAAGTGCTGCACAGGGTCTTCTGCACGGGCGTCGCTGAAGTGCCGCCTGCCACCCCTAACGTCGTGCGGGCTTCTCACCTGCTTAACACGCTCTACAAGGCCATCATTGAGTACGACAGCGTCGGCGAGGCTTCGGAGCACACAGTGAGCGCTCTTTGGGGGAAACTGACACGGGGAGATTTAGTGCAAGGAAACAAACTTTTCTCACTCTCTCTCTCTTTCTGCCAGGTGGCACTGTTGTTCTCCCTGTGGACGGAAACGGTCCGGCCATATTTGGAAATCGTGGACGAGTGGATTGTTCACGGCCATCTGTTTGACCCTGCCAGAGAATTCATCATCCAGAGGTGAGCTGCAGAAATCATGTGTGTGAGAGAGAGAGAGATATGACGTCGGCAGCGTTTTGTGGGCTGAGTTTCTTCCTCCCAATGCAGGAACAAAGATGTCCCAGTGAATCACCGGGACTTCTGGTACGCCACCTACACGCTGTACAGCGTGTCAGAGACAGTGGACAGCGAGGAGAAGCTGAACGATGCGGCCAGCGGGAGCTCCGGGGGGGATCAGGCCTCCAGCGGCAGGCAGCTCACCATGGTGTCCTTCCTTAAACCGGTCCTCAAACAGATCATCATGGCCGGGAAGTCCATGCAGCTGCTCAAGAATCTGGACTGCAAGGAGGCCGAGAAGTCGCAGAGAGCTTCCAGAGGTCAGTGTTTCGTCATGCGAGTCTATTTGTTTCAGTAAAGGAAGGTGCTGCACTGACCGGGTTGACACAAACCACAGATGGGGTTTCCAATGCTTCTGCTCTCCAGGATGGCTTCCTGCCACCATTTTATGTGTCAGCGTTCTCCCCCAGATCTGATTTCAGGGTTTGTTGAGTACCGTGTCTCGGCCGATGATCTGACCTCGCTGACCTGTGCTGTCTGTTCCTGATGTTTGCTTGCAGACGCAGAGAGGAAGAGTCTTCATGCGCTGTTTCTGGAGTCTGTGCAGTCGCGCCTATGCAGCCGAGAGGAGTCTCCGACGGACGGTGTGACGGAGCAGCAGGCCACCAGGAGGAGTCTGATCAAAATGCAGTCCATCATGGCACGGCACCTTGAGATCGACGACGTCCACGACCCGTTGCTGGCCATCAACTTTGCAAGGTAATCACAGAGTTCTTCAAACCTCTGAACAAACGTCCAGCGAGGACACAAAATACGAGTCAGAGATTAATCTCATGATAAAGATGCAGAGTGTTGGAAGTGTAAAAGCTGTTCATGTATTTGAAGAGAGGACAGTTCAGAGCTCCGAGTTTGTCTTTAGCTCCCCATGTGACAAACAAATTGTGGTGTGATGTTTTCCGTTTTCCTCTATTCCGAGCTCTGCACAGATACGAGTGAGACTTTTTTAATCCAGAGTGTGAGTGCATTCTGTCTGGCCTCCTCTTTCTCAGGCTGTATTTGGAGCAGAGCGACTTCCAGGAGCGTTTCTCAGGAGGGGATTTCAGCGTGGACCGCTCGTCCCAGTCCGTCACATGTCAGACGTTTGAGCTCACGCTGCGCTCCTGCCTCTACCCGCACATTGAGAGGAGGTATATCGAGTGCTGCGGGAACCTGATGAAGACTCTGACAAAAGACTACAGGTAAGCACGGCCCTTTGTTGACACATTTCCTGTTTTCGCCATGAGGGAAAGGGAATTGCCTGAGCTCTGTAGCATGTCTGCAGGCTGCTGGAATACCTTCAGGCGATGAGGAACTACTTCCTGCTGGAAGCCGGAGACACCATGTATGATTTTTACACGGCCATCTTTGACAAGGTGCAGGAGAAGGAGAGCTGGCAGCAGCCTTCCTTTCTGAATGTGCAGCTGCAGGAGGCAGTTGGACAGCGCTACCCGGAGGACAGCAGCAGGTACAACGCGGATTTGTTGTGACACAGTTCCTAATTTTTGGCAGAATCCGTTTGATCAGGCATCTCTGTTTTCCAGGTTGTCGGTGTTTCTAGAGCCCATTGATGCTTCCAGGAAAAAACAGCCTGTGAATAACCTGGAAGTCCTCACGCTAAGCTACAAGGTGAATGCTGCAGTTTGTGTTTTGGTGTCTGGTGCGTTGCTCAGTTCGCCACCTGACGTTTCCTGGTTTGTTGTGCACAGGTTCCCTGGCCCGTGGACATCGTGATCAGCTCCGAGTGTCAGAAGATCTACAACCAAGTGTTCCTCCTTCTGCTGCAGATCAAATGGGCCAAGTACAGTCTGGACACGCTTCGATTCAGCGGTACAAGCTCCACCCGAAGCTCAAAACTGAAAATAAGCCTGTCTTAGTAATTTCTCTGATAAATGGTTGTTTCTCGTAGGTTTTACAGATGTCACTAAGAAGCTGGAGGGTGCCGCGGCTGAGGAGGTCAAGGTCAAAGAGCGCGTGAACCAGCAGATCCACAGGATGTGTCTGCTCAGGGTCAAACTGATGCACTTTGTCAACAGCCTTCACAACTACATCATGACAAGGGTGAGACAAGCTGCTAAGTCGCACCCAGTGCACCATGGGAATCCCCAAGCAGCCTACACCTATTGCAGCATAACTAAGGGAGATCATCAGTCGTATTTACCCCTCGAGGGCTGCTGTTGACGTATTTGTGCCAGCACATGTTTTTATAATGAAAACCATCAGTACGCTGCTTAGGAGAGAGGATTAGCTGCCTCCCAAGCAGCTGTCACGTGATCAGTGCTGATCACGTGACAACGGTCCAATAACTCTTCCTATCATATCTACTTCTAGGTTTACACATTAAATTTACTTCTTTAAACGACCCCCTTTAATAGAGAGAGTCCTCACTACACTCTCAATTTGACCAACTCAGATTTTTCATCTGCTTTGTGTCTCGGCAGATTCTGCACAGCACGGGACTCGAGTTTCAGCACCAAGTGCAGGAAGCCAAGGACTTGGACCAGCTCATCAAGATCCATTACAGATACTTAGCCACAATCCACGACCGCTGCCTGCTGAGGGAGAAGGTGAACATGCGCCGTCACCGCTGGTCTGACCGCTAAAGCTGGGCATACACTGTGCGAATTTTTTATTTATTTTTTTTCAGTCGCGTTATTCAGCTCCTGCTCAAACTGTACATCTGTACATCACAGGGGTTAGAAGTTTGTAGCTCACGATGATTGGTCTCTCACTATACGACATGATGCTCTGATGCGACCTTGGTGCTCACACTGTGCGTCTATAACATGAAGCTTATAACAAAAAATCTCTAACTCACACACACACACACATACATGCACACCACCACCAACTTTGCTAAATTGCTAATGAAAAACATTGACCAAGAGGCTGCAATCGAACAGCAATAAATTGGCGGTGTGTGGTAGGCGGTGCCGCTGCAGGGTAGGCATAGGTACCTGCAGGGCATCCGTAATCACAGCTATCAAGTTGTTGTTTTGGGTAGTGATTTGTGTGATTTGTAATTTTCACATCGATTTCTGTGTCTGTGTGTGTGCAGTGTAAGAGGTTGCGTTATATCGGCTCGTGGGACTGCTTCAACAGTGCGATACCCTCACGAGGGGCGACCAGGATTTCAAACAGGTTTGATTTTCTTGTCACCATACGATTGCTGACCGGGAGCTGGTCGTGAGGTGTTAATTGCTTCTCGTCACCCCATGTATACTACACGATGCAGGACACACGATTAAAGCAAAACTCAGGCCGATCCCCAAAACGGTTGCACGACTGAAAAATCTTCTCAAAATGGGCCAGTAATCGCACAGTGTATGCCCAGCTTAACACGATCAGCTTTAAAAAAGGTTCCTGTTTGTTTGAGACGATGAAAAAGTGTTCGTCCGTTTACGTAGGCGATGAGCAGCCTGAGGCATTTTTTCAGTTTCCCTGCTTTAGCACATGCTGCACCGTCAGCACCTCTGCTCACACACTGACCTTACTGTAGTGTATGATGGCGAGCCACGAGTAAATAAACGTGGATCTTATAAGAGAGCGATTCTTCCTGTTTTCCTGTTTTTGTTTTTGTAAAATGCTGTACTGTGGGCGGAGCCAGAACCTTCAGTGGGCCAAATCTCACTGTGACTCCCTGCTAAGACTCACCTGTTTCTACCTGTTGTGTCTTCTTAGGTCAGTTTTGTGAAGGAGGCAATAATGAAGGTTCTAAATCTTGTGCTCATCTTCTCGGACCGATGGCAAGCTGGAGCCTGGAAGTAAGAGTGATATGTATATTCAGTGGTGTTGATGTGACAATTGTGGTGCATGCAGTGCTCTGCAGCTAAATGTGATTTCTCTTTCAGGATAGAGTCCATTGATAAAATGGAGTCGGATTTCAAAAACTGCCACATGTTCCTTGTGACGATCCTCAATAAGGCCGTGTGCCGGGGCTCCTTTCCTCACTGTGAGTCGGTCCTCTGGGTGATGATGTCATACGCAATGATTGTGTACGGTGGTCCAAAGGTGCCGAACATCTGACTTCGTGGAAAGCTCAAATGTAAAATCAGTTGGCGCTGTCGGAATCGAGCTACAGTGCTCAGTGTTTCCTCCATACCAAGTGTGTCCACAGATTAAAGGGGATTGACTTCATAAGTTCACAAGATATCCGCACGACATATTCAGGCTGAAAAATTGGTTTCAGTTCACGGTCCTTTCACCTGCACACACCTGTCTGACTGGCTCACACTTTCTGAAACGTGTTTTTCAGCCCTGAAACTTGTAGGAGGAAATATGCTGTGCGTATGAAGTTACAAGGGCTCAGACGTGTACGGTCAGGGTTTTTTTTTGTTTTTTTTTCCAAGGGCCAATAAAAGCCGACCTTTGGTTCTTGAGATGTGCATCATCTCACATTCAGGAACCACGAGTCCTGCAGTCTGAGAGCGTCTGATCCTTCGAGGTCAATTTAACAGGAAGTGAACGTAATAAATGAGAAATAGGATGTTTGTGCTGGTCATCCCATTAGCACACAGGATTAAATTATTATTGAAAAACCTTTTTAGCAAGTGAAATATGCATTTGTCACCTTGGGGCCACCGTAGCTGTCTGGTTAACCTCGTGTTGTTGTAGGCTGTGAGCAGAGAGTAGCTGATGACGTATGTCTCTCTTGTTGTGCAGTGGAGTCTCTGGCACTCTCTCTGATGGCGGGATTCGAGCAGTGCTGACGAGCTGGACATGAGCGCACTCTGTGATGATGTCATCGTCAGCTGAGAAGGACAAACGTCAAACATGAATGCTTGTATTTTAATATTAATATTTTTTGTGATGGAAAATAAAGATGACATGACAATACGTGCTGACATTTGAATCCATTATTTGCTTTACATTATGTAAAGGACCTTGACCTTTTTTTTTTTTTTTTTAAATTTTCTTTTTTTTTTTTTAAATAAATCATTTTTATTATTAATGATGGTTAAAAACTGTGGCGCTTCTAAAACTGTAAAAACCAGAAAAGGCTTAATAAGTCAGTTTGTTGTTAGCGCTCCTGATGGTGGCACCATCACACCTGCGTGACGTCTGCTAGCCCTGCAGGAAGCAAGCAGAAGAAGAGAGTCCGGCGCTGCGCGCTGATTGGCTGCAGAGAGGGGCGTGCGGTGGAGTGCAGCGATGGCGGCGGTGACTAGAGGCTCGTTCGGCGCGTTCAGGCGGCTGCTGGTGAGCAAAAAGAAGCTTCGTGTTCTCTTTACAGGCTCCGAAAGCGCTCAATGAGGCTAATCCTAACGGAGCGTAACAATGCTCATCGCTTTAGCTTAGATAGCCAATGAGCTAACTGATGCTAATCCTAACGGAATAAAAACAGCAGCTGAGCTAGCATTCTGCGGCTAACAGCTGCGACTGCTTCCCGAGGTTCAGCAGCTGTTTCCGGGTCAGAGGCTGGGTCAGAACCAGATTCGGCTGTGTGCAGGTCCTGGTTCTCACCCAGATGTGTTACGTCGCCACCTTGTTTAAAAGAACACCTGTCTGCGTCTTTATTGGACTCTGAAAGAGTCGTGAGCTAGTCTTCATGTTTGAGTTTCAGACTGCTGGTGCTGGTCTGACATTCAGAACCTGAAGGAAGATCCATCAGGCCGTGAATATCAGGGGACGTGTCTTAGAAGCACCTATGTGCTGGTCGGTGCAGGTAACCTCTATTATCTGCTCTCTTCCCGTCAGCTGAGTCAGCAGAGCCGCAGATGTTTCCGACTGCAGAACTTCAGATGTGACAGGACTCTACAGCCAATCACCTTCAGGTTTGACAGGAAGTTCCAGGTGTTCAGCTGCAGAAGGCTGCACGTCGCTGTGGGTAAGTCTAGACCGGCAGCGCCTGAGTTCTGACCTCCTCTGATCCTTCTGCTATTGTCATGGAGATCTGTATCATGGTGAACAGAGCCGTTCACCATACAGAGTCCAGCTGTTTGATGGACTCTGGGAGAATTAAGGCATATCACACATGTTGGTCTACCAACATGGTGGTGATCTCCATCAGCAGATTGTTCTGTCCCTCTCTGTTTATGTCACTGTTTTGTTTTGTCTGGCAGTGAATCATGGACCTATCGTGCAGTTCAAACTATCTGACATAGGTGAGGGAATCATGGAGGTGACCGTCAAGGAGTGGTACGTGAACAAAAAAAAAAAAAGAGTTCAAGAGGTCAAGCTCCCAGTTTTATTGTCATGATAAAAATTTTGGGATTATTTTGTTTTTAAAAACCAAAAAAGCAAACATGAAACCCCAGAGTTTGTAAAAGAACAAACAGGTGAGCATATGAAACAATCAGGATGTAACACCTGTAATCTGTGATGAAGAATAACTTGTTACACTCCAATTTGTTCATGTAAGAGTCCTCTACACACACTAAGGTTAATTCTACAGGGACCTATTCGGTTTACATTATACATGGTTTCCCTAGACAGTATCATTAGAAGGCATAGCATCCATTTTCACTGCTATGCAGATGACACCCATCTTTATCTATCTATATATCGCCACATCACATACCAATTAGTTAAACTGCAGGAATGTCATAAAGACATAAAGACCTGGATGACCTCTAAATTTGTGCTTCTAAAATCAAATAAAACTGAGGTTATTGTACTCTGTATTGTACTGGTATCTAACCAGATTCTTGCTCTGGGTGGCATTACCTGGGCCTCCAGTAACACTGTGAGGAACCTTTGAGTCATTTTTGACCAGGATATGTTCTTACGCATATTCTGTTTTTGTGATTTACCCTTGCATAAATAAAACTGGATTCCTCTGGCAGGTACGTGAAGGAAGGAGACAAAGTTTCTCAGTTCGACAGCATCTGTGAGGTTCAGAGCGACAAGGCGTCAGTCACAATTACTAGCCGCTACGATGGGGTCATCAAAAAACTCTACTATGATGTAGACGCCACAGCCTTAGTGGGAAAACCACTGGTGGATATCGAGACGGAGTCTGGCTCAGGTGGGACATTAGCAGGTCTTCACTCATCCACCCATCTAAGTTCACACCTGAAAGTGTCATTGTCACTGTTATCCTTCAGAGGTAATCCAGGAGGAGGATGTGGTGGAAACGCCCGCCATGGCTCGAGAAGAACACACCCACCAAGAGATCAAAGGTCACAAGACGCAGGCCACGCCCGCAGTCAGACGACTCGCCATGGAGAACAATGTAAGTGTGATTCCTATCTGTCTGCACAGGGTTATCCCAGTCTGTTCCAGTGTGTTCCTAGTTGAGGTGTGGCTCTGTCCTCAGATAAAGCTCAGTGAGGTGGTGGGGACTGGCAAAGATGGGCGAATCCTGAAGGAGGACATCCTGAACTTCCTGGCGAAGCAAACAGGAGCCATCTTGCCTCCGACACCTTTCCATGAGATCCAGACTCCAACCCCCGCCCCTGCCACTGCTCTTGCTGCTGACAAACCTGTAAGCACTAAGGCGGCTGTGAAACCTCCACCCGCTATGCCTAAACCTGTCTTCACTGGCAAGGATGTGACTGAGCCACTCAAAGGTCAGAGATCGCTGTTACGCCTAAGCATGGCGCTGTTCACTGTGAGCCTCGCATGCCATCTCCTTTCTCTGTAAACAACATTCTGATTGGTACTCCAGGTTTCCAGAAGGCGATGGTGAAGACAATGACTGTGGCGCTGAAGATTCCTCACTTTGGTTACTGTGACGAGGTCGACCTGAGCCGCCTGGTGGCTCTGAGGTCAGAGCTGAAGCCCTTCGCCGAGAGTCGTGGTGTCAAACTGAGCTACATGCCCTTCTTCATCAAGGTCGGGGGTTAAGGCGCCACACACGAGCTGCTGATCAGCCGCATGTTTGGTATTGACGTTAATGCTGTGCTCTCATTGGCTCAGGCTGCCTCCCTCGGTCTCCTCCACTTCCCGATCCTTAACGCCTCGGTGGACGAGGGCTGCCAGAACATCACCTACAAGGTAAGAACCAACTCAGAGCCGGCTTTACTTCCCGGGCTGCTCGGTGGCGTTGGCAGTAATGATGGTGGTGTTTCTGTGATGCAGGCGTCCCACAACATCGGCCTGGCGATGGACACGAGTCAGGGTCTGCTTGTTCCCAACGTGAAGAACGTCCAGCTGCTCAGTGTGTTCGAGATCGCTCTTGAGTTGAATCGCCTGCAGGTGCTCGGAGCGTCGGGTCAGCTGGGCACTGCCGACCTGATGGGGGGCACCTTTACGCTGTCCAACATTGGATCGGTGAGTCTGACAACGACAGCATCACAAAAATATCATAACAGTCCTAAGAGAAGCCGCGCTGACCTCGCTCTGCTGTTTAAACCAGATCGGAGGCACGTATGCCAAGCCCGTGATCCTCCCGCCCGAGGTCGCCATCGGAGCGTTGGGAAAGATACAGGTGAGCCCCTGTCAGACCAAACACACAGCACAGACAGACTCGGGTGTGTTTTAGTTTAGTATGAAAGAAAAAAGGGTGGATCGCACAAAATATCAAGGATTGCAATAAAGAACAAGATGCTCTAAAGCACAGGTGTCAAATTCCAGGCCTCGAGGGCCAATGTTCTGCAGGTTTTAGATGTCCTTGATCCAACACAGCTGATTTAAATGGCTAAATTACCTCCTTAATATGTCTTGAAGTTCTCCAGAGGCCTGGTAATGAACTAATTATTTGATTCAGGTGTGACGACCTGGGGTGAGATCTAAAACCTACAGGACACCGGCCCCTCGAGGCCTGTAGGTTTTACATCTCTGATATAAAGTGTACCTCGGCCTCACTCAGATTACCTGTTCCATTTCAAAATCTTTAAGAATATAAAACTTTTGACCTGGTTTAGAAAATATTAAATATGAATTTATTATAAATCACTTTCAAAAGAGCAGCTTTGGTTTTGTTCCTTACACTGAAAAATAAACTGTTATTTTGTCCTGAGGAAGGAAAACGTGCTAAATTGTGTCTGTGGTTTGTTAATGAATCCCAACAGAAAGTAAACCGGACCCTCTGACCATCAGGTGATGTTTTGGTCTGTTCAATCAGCTGGCAGGCCCTGTGTCTTCTGTGAAACTGCAATAATGCGAATGGACCATAATTCAGGAGTTTATCCGTTCAGCTACACTGCCACCTGCTGCTTAGGAGGTGGCATTAAAGAGCAGCTGTTTTGTTTTTTTAGCACGACCTTGCTGACTTCCTGTTTGTCTGTCCAGGTGCTGCCGAGGTTTGACGCTGCCAGTCAGGTGGTCCAAGCTCACATAATGAAGGTCAGCTGGTCGGCGGATCACCGGATCATCGACGGCGCCACCATGTGTCGCTTCTCCAACCTGTGGAGAGAGTACCTGGAGAATCCTGCCAGCATGGTGCTGGACCTCAAATAAACAGTTTCCCATTAGCCCCGGGGAGGGCGGGACACCACGATAACAGACCTCACTCTCTGCCTCCTTCTCCTCTCCCTGCCTTCACTTCCTGTTTCCATTTAAGGCCTTAATGCCAACCGTTATTTCCTTGTTGCCTTTGAGCAAGGCACTGTGAGGAGAGGGGAACGGGTCATCCTGTGAACTGGGCTCATGATTGTGGGTTTTGCAGGTTCAGTCTGGTGAAAATGACCTGAAACGGGAAGTGAGTTCCCACTGAGTTCCTGTTCCTGCTCTGGAGCTCCAGGAAAACCATCAGGACATAAACCAAAACAATTTGCCTTTTTTTTAATACACGCTCCAGTGTTTTATTGCATTCAAATCCCAGACTGTATATAAAAGATGGACATAGCCACCATGCATGCATGTTAATAGTTACCATTACTGACGTGATGAGGGGTGCTGAATGTTCATACTGTAATGACTTATCAGTTACATGAAGCCCCACCCTAAGTCCTCCCCTGCTTCCTGCTCCTTTGCAACTAATTAGACCATCTCCACCAAAATTAACTTCCTGTTTTTTGTTTTGTTTTTTGTTTTCACCAAAACAGACCGAGATCATGAACTTGCTAGGAAGGAGTTTACTGAGGTGCGAGATCATACTCTCATAGACCTCAGATAAGTCGCCCTCTGCTGGATGTTAGAGAGAATGCAGGTTTAAATTCTACGTCCATCTTTTATATACAGTCAAAAGCTGCAGCGCAGTTGCTGTCAGGTGTCCAGGTGAGATGCTCAAGTCTGAGATGAGCTGGAAGATGAGACGTGCTCCTGTAGCTCCACAGTCAGATGGTTTCACTCATAGTCAGCAGCAGATTTAAATAAACTCGTAATCATGATGTCATCCACAGTCTCTCACCTGCAGACACCTGATGTCCTGTCACTGTAAAATATTAATATTAATTTTCACTCTGTCTGAATTTCCTCCGCTAGGGCTGGTGCTCAGTTTTAACACGGGCTTATCTCGCCCACACGATGCACGACCCGCTGGGTTTAGGTTAAACCTGCAGACGGCGTCCGCAAGAAAGTTCACCCTCGGAGGAGGCTCGATGGTTTATAGCTGCCCTGAAACTCTAAAATCCTCTGAGCATTAAACTCTCAACATACTCATATACTGTAAAGTCATGTGACCAAATGTGAGCAAAGCAAATGTTGCTGAATTGGATTGCACTTGCGTCATTTGGATCAGACCGATGAACTCGCATATCTGTGGATCCAGGTTGCCATTATTTTTCATGTGAACTCCGTTTGAAACAAACACAGGTGCTGTCGGTCGGATGATGTGTGATGGCAGTTTTCTCTGCTGGTGAGCAATGTGTGGCGTGCTCGCATCATTGTGGTGGTTTGTGAGCAGTACCATGGTGTTTTTGGTTTGTTTTCTCGATCTGTTTTTGTTTGATTACTGGTGATGATTTTAAAGTCCTCCTTGCAGGTCCCGCTTGCCGCCTGTGAGTGTTGGCCACGTTCAAATTGTGACCAATACAGGAAACAGAATTACTAACTTTATCGAGCTGCAGCACTGTTGGTATCATGCGAGTGCCCCAATGGGAATGACAGTTTTTGTTTGTGAGGAAGGGGGTTTGTGTCCTTGGGCTGACAATGTTAACCCTCTGAAGCTGCTGCTGTGAAGCTCTTCCTGCTGACCTGACTCCATTATTTTTGCTCGTCATATTTATTAGTGACTGTTACTGCAGACTGCACTGAGAGTCTGCCAGCTGTTCTTCTCCGCATCTGGAGCTTGGACACAGCCGATAATCTGAGATTAGATCTGAAGTTCAGGATTAAGGTTCGGTTTAAATGTAGATGGTGGGATTTGGGATTTTTTTTGCCCTCCCCCTGCACAGCTTTTTTTTTTTTTTTTTTTTAAAGTTCCCTGTGCTTTGTGCTCCATGATGGAATTTTAGAGACTTTGACTTTGGTTATTATTAGAACAAAAGAAATTCTTACTATTTTTATCAGATTTAAAATGTTGAAGTAGGTTAAGTTCTCTCGGTAACGCCAGCCCAGGCCTTCAGTTTGTGTCTTGGGCAGAAGCACACCATCTCTGGACGTCAGAGCAGGAAGCTGGTCTCAGTTAAACCTCGGTTATAACCCGATTACTAGAGCTGAGGCGATGGAGTCATAATATAGAGCTGCAGAGTTGTCGGTCGGTTCTCCTGGACTCCCTCGCTGTCCCGGTGGCTGCTGGGTAAAGAGCACGGTGTCGGGTTACATGTTGGTATAGCGTCGTCTTCTTTCAGTTTGCGTCGTCGGTTTTAGCGACAGATGAAATGTAAACGTGTATAAAGTGTTTTGTATGTTTGGGAGTCAGTCGGGTTTAAAATGTGTGAAACTGAATAAAACCTCTGAATAAATTGTAAGTGTGTGTGTGTGTGTGGGATGGGGGGAATGGGGGGGGGCTCTAGTCCCGACCAGGTGATGGTATTTTTAGAGTAGGTCTGGCCTTATCTGCAGTAACAGCTGGTCATGTGACTGCAAGCCTGTGCCTGCAAGGTCATGTGACCTGGAGGCTATAATTATTGAGGAGAGCCGAGGTCAGATTTCAGCAGACAGGACACAGCATGGAGGAGAACTGCGGATCGGCCACAAGGTGACGATTAATTTCAGCATACTTTTAACAGGTAATAATTCCCATATTGGTACAGTACTAATACTGCTGTGATACTGGTACTGTTCCTACTGCAGGACTGAAACAAAAGTTTCAGCAGTTTTTAAACTCTTTGGTTGTTTTCGATGTTTGTGCTTCAAAGTGAATCTGATGGTTTTTAATTAATGATCGGGAAATCAACATGATTTCTGCTGGAGATCAATAATCAATGTCACATGCTGTGACATCACAAGGCTGACAGGAAGTGGTGATGATGGTGGGCGTGGTGGTAGCCTGCAGCTCGGTGAGCTCCATCAAAGCACTGTGGGAGACCAGGATCAGGAGGAGGAGAGAGGAACAGGAGGAGGAGCACAAGAGAACCACAAGGGGCGGAGCCACCGGCAGGTGAGACCACACCCAGTGAGAGCAGCAGTGATGATCAAAGTCGGGTCCTCCAAAAAACGCTCTATAAACCTTATAAAAATCACCCAGGATCCTTTAAACTGGTTCATATTCAGTGTTGATACCTTTTCTCTCGCCCATTTCCTGTTTTTCTCACAGTGTTTTTACCATAGCATAAATTAAATTGCGGTGAACATGAAAATGATTACTCAGTTTCGGCAGGAGGGGGTGAACCCGTTATGTCAATTTTTTACATACAGTCTATGGTCTGGCTAAAAGTGGCCATGTTAAATCTCTGCATTAGTCAAACTGTATCAGGAAAGAACGTTTCAGCCAGCCGAGGAGAAGACGGAGAGAAACAAATTATTTTAAACAAAAAAAGGGAAAAATAAGGTCATGAAGATGAAATGCATTAAAGAGAAAAACATGAAGAACAAGAATAAAAAATAAACAAAACTAAAGAATAAAGTAAAAAAAAAAGAAAAAAAGTCACAAGTCAGGCTGAAGAGGTTTCATCACTTGGTGATTTTGGTCCAGAATTGGAGTCAGGCTTTGGGAGGACCGGGTGGCGCTGGCCCGGCTGAAGCAGAAGCTGGAGACCGAGGATGGCCGGCTGGTCCTCCGGATTGAGCAGGAGGAGTGGAAGGTAACACCCCCTGCAGGACACACGCTGAACTGATGCTTTGGCGCATTGTGACCTCGCTGCTCTGGTTTCTAGGTTCTGCCGAGCTGCCTGATCCAGCTCAGTCAGGTCCAGGAGTGGCAGATCCACCGGACTGGACTCCTGAAGATCCCTCACTTTATCTCCAGCTTCCAGAACCTTCTGGTGCTCGATCTGTCCCGGAACGGAATTGCCGAGATCCCCAAACAGATCGGTTAGCCTGCCTCGATTTAATCTGCCTATAAGCCGCGTCTTCTGCTTCTGTGTGCTGTTACCTCTCCTGGTTCTGGTCTCAGGGAAGCTGACCCGGCTCAGAGAGCTGCTGCTGAGCTACAACAGAATCCCATTTGTCCCAGCAGAGCTGAGCGGGTGTGAAAGCCTGGAGAGACTGGAGCTTGCCATGAACCGGGACCTGAATGAGCTACCGGACCAGGTGAGTGCCCAAACTGTCTGCACACCTGGACCTGGCTGTACTGGGGCAGAAACCTTTAGATGGGTGTTCATGAGCCTGACGTTCTGTCTTCAGCTGTGAGAAGAAGTGATTTAGGAGAGAAAAGAACCCTGCAGACATCTGCTGAACCGACACCACCTCTTTATTGTACACCTGAAAGGTAAGGCCTAGTTCTGGTCCAGTCTGAGCTCAGGTGTGCTCCTCTCCCTGACCTTTAGCTCGGGATGCTGTCGCGGCTGCAGCACATCGATCTGTCCATGAACGACTTCAGCCGCCTGCCCGCCTGCCTGCTTGCCCTGCCAGCGCTCGAGTGGCTTGACATGGGAGGAAACCGCCTGCAGGACTTACCTGAAGACATACACAGGTAGGAGCTGGGACATGGCCTAAGCCCCACCCCTTTCTGTTAACAGCCAGTTATGATGTGTTTTTCTTCAGGATGGAGATGCTGCACACTCTGTGGCTGCAAAGGAACGAGCTGGAAAAGCTTCCGGAGAACATCGCCAGGATGAGGAGCCTGGACACGCTGGTGCTCAGCAGCAACAGGCTGAGAGACATCCCGTCGCTCATGGAGGGCATGTCCAACCTCAGGTGAGTCCGGCCGTCCTCATGCACCTGCCCTCCTTCTGTCTGTCCTCGCTTACTTATTCTTTGCTTCATCTGAGCAGGTTTGTGAACTTCCGGGATAACCCCCTGACTCTGGACGTGACGCTGCCGAGCAGGAAGGTGGCGGCTGAGGACGAGGAGGATGAAGACGACAGGGAGATGTTCGGGAAAGAGTTCATGCTCACGTACATCCAGGAGGCCCGAAAAAGAGCGTACGCTGTGCTCAACGTGCACTGCGTCAACCGTTAGTACTGAGCATGCTCACTGACCTGCGTGCGCTAACACGCTAACCTGTGTGTGTGCCGAGCACCTCGTGGGGACGGCAACCCTCAGCCACCCAACAGGAAGCTAAACCCCGACTGACCCCTCTGACCCCAGGTTATTAAACAGTGATGTCAATTATTATATAAATTATTTCTAACCTTTACATTTTTATATAAATTATATATAAAGCACAACATAAAAAAAAGAAAATGTCATTTTATTTTGAATTTAACATAATTATGGAGGCATTCAGAATATTTGGCCAGTGTTTATATCAAACCCTCATTTCTCTTTGGGGCTGAAATGACACCGAATACAAGGAAGGACCCGACGTCATTTGAACGTTTTGTTGGTTTCAGCTGACACGATTTTCTCTTTGAATGTTTCAGAGTCCGATGACGAGTCCTCAGAGTGAAATACGCAACCAGGCCTTTTTTTCCTTCTTCTGAGCTTCTCCCTCATAAAGACACTTCCACAAAGCCGCACTTGTGCTTTTATTTTGAAAGCCTTTGGACGGAAGAATGGGACGAGTCCAACTCCAGAGGTTTGTCCAGCTATGCAGCTGTGAGCGCCAACTGTTTAAAGACTGCACACTTTTTATTTACATGAGGAAAAAAATGCTTTAATACAAACAGAAAACACCTGAGCATGTTCATTCTGATTTTCTGTAACTTAAAACTTAAAATTGCAGCTTACAAACAAACAGCAATGAGGTGATAATCAGTCAACCAATCAGAAGGAGTGGGGGGGTGAGGGGTACAGCGGTCAGCAGGACGTTCTCCAGCGTGACATCACTGCTGATGTAATGAGTCAGTTTGCTGCTGAATCCTTTCTTCTGCAGGAAGTCACACCTGCCGCGGTCGATCAGCTGTTTGCAGAGACGACCGAGCTGCTCACGTTCAGACGCCGACAGAAACCTGCCAAACACACACACAGGCATGCGCACACACAGACACACACACACAGTGTTTTAATTCAGTGTAAACATGCAGACAGTCCCGATTATTAACTTTATTACACTAAGAACATTAAACTGTAGCCCCTCCTCCTGCTGCTCCGGAGCCTGATCTTCATGTTTGTAATGTGAGCACTGATGAGTTCAGCGCATTTGCAGTGTCAGTCTGTATCAGTGTTTAGCCTGTGTGACACGCTGACATCAACTCGTCACAGACCTTACAATGAATAGAGATAATGAATATTTTGCAAAAAGGATTTCCCCCTGCTTCGTGAATCTATGGATCACTTGTGTAAGCTGAAATAAATCTACTCTCCTGTCCTTATCTTTGTCTCTGCAGCTGATTGTGAACATAAAACACTGACATGCTGCTGATGTGTGCTGGTTGGTCAGTTAAACCTCCTTAAAGCCTAGCAAAAGCAGCTGGATGTGGTGTTTGAAGGTGCTGATGTGAATTCTGGACTGTGGATCATGCAAAGCTGCTCTAGAATAAAACCAGAGGAACGAAGCCTTCTTCAAACGGCGACTGATCAAATTTTCATTGAGTAAATCTGATTTTTTTTTTCTTCTGAACTACAGCCATCAACGACAGGTGTCTGGGTCAGAGGTCAAATATTTACCCATTCACGGCGTCCGTCTCTTCTGCCGGTTCGTGTTCTTCGCCATCTCCTCTCTGATTGGTCGGTCTGAGTCCACACGTGGCCCAGCTGGACATTCGACAGAAAGCGGAGAACTCCGACGCCCCGAGTCCTCTCTGCAGGAAGAACTGCTGCCCGACGTAGTGACGCCACTCACAGCGATGGTGGCAGCACAACGCCACTGTCAGGCCTAGCACTGGGCCAGGACCAGAACCTGTTGGTGCTGATCCCAGATCCCCCTCTGACCTTAGCTCAGATAGTTCTGATGGTCTGAGGCGTTTATGGGGTGGTTCATCTTCCTCCGAGTGTCCTGCAGTTTCCAGCAAACAGCGCAGAGCCAGATCTGAGTACAGAACCAAAACCTGATGAGACTTTGGATATTTGCAGGACTCTGACTCACTGAATGCAAAATGTTCCATTTGTATTCTAACACCTGTGCTCCAGGTGTAACATCATCAAACCCACTCTAGAGACTCATTGAAACCAGTCAAACAGAAACGGGAATAACTGGGATTCAAGTTGTCTTTGTGTGAACGGTTCTGGTGTTGACCCTGACACCAGTTCAGTTGTTGGACTTACTGCCACAGCGAAAACAATTGCTTGGCTGAACGTTCTCTTGTTGTCAGAACTGGTTTGGTCGGTTTTCTGTGGATAAATGCTGAAACTACTTTTTGAGTGTTTCTTCATTCCTAAGTCACCTGAACCACTTGGACTCATGAAGGAAGTTTCACTGCTGCTTTCGAGCCTGATAAGCAACAGCTAGAGCGTACACCTGTAAATCACTCATGCGGCAGGTGTGATTCTACTGGAACACCCACACCAGGCTTATTTTTTTCCTGGGTGATTATAGTCGATAAAAGCCCTGTTGGATCTCTGCTCAGCAGAGCACACAGATCCTGTGGACACAGGAGTTCATCTTCAGTCTGCTGACAGGTTCACTTCCATAGGTACATTTACAAGAACTGATCTTTGAGTTTCTCCAGAATACTGCAGTCTGTACCTGAAGTACAAGTACTACAGAAATACTATTTTTCAGGTGGATGTAGGTGTACTTCAGGTGAAGCTCTCAGAAAAACTTAAACTGAGCTCCAGATTTTACCCTGCCAGGTAAAACCAAACATATCACGCTCCAGCACAGGTGGAAGTGTACTGCCATCAGAGAGCAGGCTGGAGAGGGGTCACCTTCAAAGCTTGCAGGAACCAGCGCAGAGCAGCGGTTACTGTGGCGTTATGAGCGGGTGTTGCTTACCACCAGTCAGAGCTCAAGGGTTTTTTTTGCTGTTCTCACCTGTTGCTGCTCCACACAAGTGTTTACCAACTCCGACCAGAGGCAGCTTCTTCTCACAGAGCAGAGGTACTTTACCTGAAAGCATCACAGAATCAGGTCAGGACAGGTCAGAGGTCAGAGCACCACAATGTTCAGATGTTTGTGTCTTACTCAGATCCAGATGCTGAATGTCCACTTGCAGCCTCTCAAACTGAACTGCAGCGTCCTGATGTTTCCCGTCCACCTGCAACAGAACGCACCCGTTTCACTTATCAGTCACACTGTTCAGCTGCTCTGGGTCTCAAACACAGTCAGTACAGAAAAGATGGACTTGGCACGGTGATGTCACCGTCAGTTTGTGAGGTGTAACTCAGAGGAACGTAGAAATGCAACAGTGACGCTTCCACTTTTTATTTCAACATCAGAAATGAAATTATGGATGCAGCAGGTGAGGAGACAAGCTGAAGGTACTTAGGTTGTCTGGGTTTTGGAGTTTGGGTTTGAGTTTAGGATGAGGTGGATTTCAGAATCAGGGCTGAAAAGGTTTCTGTACCTTGAACCGGGTGCTGCAGCGCTCCACCAGCAGCAGCTGCAAGTCCTCACAGTTATTCAGGTGCTCGCAAGTCTTCAGGGCCTCGTGGATCCAGTGGGACAGCTTCCCTCGACCCGCTCCGAACTCCACAAAGCACCGCCCTCTTCCCAGCAGGCCCAGCTCCTCCAGGTGACCTAAGATGGAAGACTGAGGACACCTGACAGGTCAGAAGGGGATTCATTTTACTTCTCAGTTTAATTCTTCACCATTAAAAATTAGTTGAATACACAGATTAATGGTGCTGTCAGGTGTTTCCGAATCTACCTGCTGCTTCAGGTGTTTGTGGGCGGAGTCTCCATTCTTTGGATTGTGGAGCTCGTCGTGGAGGGCGGGGTGAGACTGGATGTTGTCCTCCAGGTCACACTGCAGTCCTACAACAGTAGGAACACCGGGAGAACATCCATTGATTTACAAAATGTCCAAAAACTTTAAAAGTCGTACTTTACCCTAACCAAAATTAAAGCCGAACTAAACCTGACCTTAACCAAAACTAAACCTAACGCAAATTAAACCTGACCTGAAACTAAAGCTGATCTGAACCTAAACTAAACCTGACTTAACCCTAACCTAAGCACAAACTAAAACCAAACCTGACCTAAACTTACCTTAAACCCAATTTAAACATAAACTAAAACTAATCCTAACCTGCTCTGTAAAACAGATGGTCAGTTTTGTGATGTTTTGTGTCACATCAGCGAAACTGGAGTAGTCGTGTGAGAGTGTGAGTACATCAGCCATCACTGATCACCTGATCTCAGCAGCTCACCTTTGAACGCTGTCTTCAGTTTGTCCACCAGAGACTCCAACTCAGTCCTGCTGAGCTCAGACAGACTCACCTGAAAGACATCACCGTTATGATGTCACCGTCACGATGTCACCATCACTGTCATTATTGTCTTGATCTCATCATGTGTGGTTATTAAAGTATTTGCTGTGCTGGTTTATGTGTAAGAAAGAAGTATTCCTCCTTGTGTGTGATTGTGCATGTAGACGCTGCTGTCCGTCCTTGCTGCTTCCTCTGCTGTGAAACAAACTGTTTCCTGACAGTGTGCGTGTGAATCAAGCTTCTGTTGGTGTTCAGGGATCAGTAAATATTCCTCTGTCTGTCTGGAGGAGGCGCTGTGGATCAAAGTGTCTGCAGATCTTTTACTTTTCCTGTTCTTCTTCAATCAATCAGCATTCGACCACAAAACACAAGTGCATAACCGCGAATCAGCTTTCTGTAAGCTCAGACCCTGTGTTTAATAGCCATGCCCCCTACGGCGCAGGTGAGTTGTTACCTGTCGAAGTGTCTCATCTTCATCAGCTGATCCAGCGTTGATGTTTTCCACAAAGTAAACCTGCAGGAGATCAAATGTTCAACTCTGTGGAAACACTTGAATAAACACACAGACACAACCACCACTGATCAACTGATGGATCAATAGCATCTCACCGGTTTGGCTTTCTCTCTGGAGTTGCATTTCTTCAAGTGTTTCTGGAGTTTGTCTTCAGTCACTGTGCTGAAACACAAAAACAAGCAGAGCACTACCTATAGGATCAATAACAACCAGTGATCAGCTTCCTCTCAGTCGATCAATAACCTGATTGATGACTGATGTGTAGTCACTCACTGTTTGGGGTCCAGAGGACAGACGATCCTCCTGCTGCCACCCCCGTCCTCCTGGAAACAGGAAACACATTACAGGCTCATGACATCACAGCTGATCGATACTAATATCTGCAGCTCCAGGTCTGTCTGCCTGCTCAGATGTGCGCTCAGACCGTCCTACTAATTACTGAAATCTGAACCAGCTCGTCATCGCTTCATGTACACTCTTATCTTTCCACAACAAATCACATGCACGGAGCTACTGCAGACACTTCAGGCATGTCATCATGCCAAGTGGCAAACTAGATGATTCCTATGGTTTGTCCACACGTGTACCATATACTCAGGTGTACAGTACACTTCCATCACTTCCATGTCCACAGGTGTATAAAATAAGCATCTGGGCATGCAGACTGCTTCTACACACATTTGTAAAGAATGGCTCGCTCTCAGGACCTCAGTGAGCTCTAGCGTGGTGCTGTGATAGGATGCTAGATATGCTGCATCCAACATCCATCCAGCATCCAACATCGAGAAACAAACAGCAAAGCGTCGGACGCGGTAAACACTCGTCTCTTACGGATGAGTCTGGGTTTGTGGTTTCCAGGACAACGGTACTTTTCTGACTGCACTGTGTCAAGCGTAAAGTTTGGTGGAGGTGGGATTATGGTGTGGGGGTGTTTTACAGAAGTCTCCGCCTTTTAGTTCAGGTGAAAGGAACCATGCTTCAGCAGACTGACACGCTGTGTGGTAACAGTTTGGGGTAGCCCCTTTCTGTTCCCGACCGGACCACCTGGAGCAGGATCACACCTGTACAAGTGACTGTGTTCGTTAACTCACCATGGTCGCGTGCTCCCCGCAATACTTCCTGCCTTTCCCCGCCACCATTTTACAGAAACGCTTCTTTTTCTGCACGAAGAAACAGCAGCGGCCGGGCTCCGGGGCCGCCATGTTGTAGGACACGAAGGCAGCTGCCTTCATGAGCCCAATAGAGTGTGGTAAATACCAATGAAGAAAGAACACCACGTGATTTACTGCGTAACAACATGACCACGGTCTAACGGATGGTAGTTTTTTATAAATGACTGAAATTATTTTACTGTAAAAACACAAACGGGTTCTCGTTCCCGTTTGTGTTTTTCAGCGTCAGCTTAAAGAACAATTTAAAATTACCAATCTGATGGTCCAGCTCTTTAAGCTTTTTCACTTAAGTCCACAAGTTAATGTTAATCCCCAGAAACGTGTCCTCATACTTTAATAGTTTACTTTTTCTGAGCAGACTTCAGTTTGGTAAGAACTATTCGATGTTTTGAATTATCTTTATTCTTTACGTTTATCAAACTATAAAATTGATTTTTCCAGAGCTGCTCCTGAAAACACCTCTGACCTCTGATTGGATAGCTACTTTGCTGCCCATTCTCATTGGTCGACTGGTGTGCCATTTAAATTCTTTTCCCGCCTCTGACAGCGGTGGGGTGGGGCTGTCTCTCAGGATGCTGTGACGTCAACAGTGGACAGTCCATGCCATGATGGCGGCGGAGCGGGGCGGCGGTCCCGGGTCTCCTCCCGGCTCTCCCTCCGGCGCCTCCCGGACTACAGCGGCGGATCACTCGGTCCTAGTGGTGGTGGGAACGCTGCGGCCCGCGGAGCTGCTGGAGCGGGTACTGCGGCAAGTAGAAACAGGTGAGTTCTGGAAGTTCAGGAGAATAGAGCACGGGGCCGGAGGTCCCCATATCCCTTCACAATAAAAGTACGAGAGGCTACTGTTGTTAGAATGAGCTGCGACGTGTCCAAAGTTTTAGAGTCTTTATCGCTTTGAAGCTGATGCAGAAACACTCGAACACAGTTGTATAGAGTAACTAACCTAGCAACTCGTTTTATTTAACATTTGTGAGACCTTTTATTTTTCGGGTCACTTTAGAGACATCTCAGAGACTGACTCAGACTGAGCTCTGTAACGAGGTCTAAGCTTTTTATTTCCTGATTTTATCCGGAGAATAAAAATAGCTAATACTGAGTCATTATTTTATTTTTTGAAAATGCGTCTCTCCGGAAGTGGGCAATTGTGTCTCCTAATTTTTCCGGACTTTCTGTAAAAGGTTCACAGGAAATAGGTAAATAGCAGTTGATCAGGAGGACAATTTGATACCTGATCGATATGATTAATACAATCTCTGATCCATCTAAAAGAGTTTTACAGAAACACACTGAGCTGATATACTGTCTAACCTTAAGACTGATCATAGCCAGTTTATTGCAGCTGTTTTATGATGAGTGTGCGTGTACAACTTTGCTCTCTGTCCACTCCCACAAAAAGAGGAAGTGGTGTTACTAAATATCACTGACTTCCTGTTTGCAGAGAAAATGGTCTATCTGACCATGATCGCATGTGTCGCTGATATCTGAGGTTTCACAGCAATAGTACACCAACAGCAAGCTATATATGAAAGATGTAACCACGTTGATGTCACCCACTGCTTAGTGGACTCTGTTCAGACTCCTGCTGATTAGGGTCAGCCAATCAAAATCCTCGAATGGCACTTATTATAACTGGAGCTCAGACTTCCTGGATGGTCTGTTAGTACAATAACCTCACAGAAGCCATGTTAGATGATGTCATTACAAAAGCTCCAACAGCTCAAACAGTCCAGTTCAGGGACATACTTGCTGCTCCTGCTGCCTCTGCTGGACATTAGTGTAACTGCAGTATAGGTCTGTTTGTTCAGCTGTTTGTTTGTTTCTTATTAATGTTCAGGTGTGCGCTGCTGGGCGGTGGATCTGGAAGTCCCTGTTCTGGATCAACAGCTGAAGCTCTTCGTGTCGAGACATTCAGCCTTCCTGTCAGAAGAAGTGCGAGGTAAACCTTCGTTGTGATTGGTTGGAGGAAAGAGGAGTGGGCAGACACTCAGGGTGGATTCGTACCTGGGCTTCTTAAGCCAGTACCCTGTGGACCTCTGTGTTGATCTGTTCTCTGATGCTGAGCCTGGTGGTATCTGAGAAAAAAAATGCATGAAATGCTTTCAATCAGCAGAGGAAAGTCCCGCTGATGCCTTTATCAATAGCATCATTGATTTCTGTTTAGCTGGATGATGGTGCACTGTGATGGGACTTTTTAGATCAAATGAAATGTGGTTTTGTCTTGTGACTTGTGCTCACGGCCACAAGCTGATGGTGTGAGGTGGCGCTTGAACGCATGAAGGTTCGCATCAGTCTCAGACTGTGCGTGTGTGTGTTCGTGTTTCTGTGTTCCCTGAACATCTGAAATAACCAGTGTTTCGTGTTTTCGTTCCCGTTCTTTTAGCTGAAATATTAAAGTGGGAAATCTTCACAGTCGGCTCACAGGAAGCTCTGTAATGTGACAGCAATCAGACTTTGGAGCCTATCCCAGATGTCTTAGGGCGGTACACCCTGGACAGGTCGCCAGTCTGTTGGAGTCAACACATAGACACAGACACGTGGCCGTCAGAGTCTGTTTGAGATAACCTCAGATATATGTTCAAGTGATAGAAAGCACTTCTGGTGACCTTGTGCGATCATGGCTCTAGAGTTGGCAGTTTGTCTTGTAATCGGAAGGTTGCCGGTTTGAGCCCCAGCTCCGACAGTCTTGGTCGTTGTGTCATTGGGCAAGACACTTCACCCGTTGCCTACTGGTGGTGGTCAGAGGGCCCGGTGGCGCCAGTGTCCGGCAGCCTCGCCTCTGTCAGTGCGCCCCAGGGCAGCTGTGGCTACAATGTAGCTTGCCATCACCAGTGTGTGAATGGGTGGGTGACTGAATGTAGTTGTAAAGCGCTTTGGGGTCCATAGGGACTAAGTAAAGCGCTATACAAATACAGGCCATTTACCATTTACCTTACTGATCTGATATCCAAACTGAGATCGCCATTCATAGCAATGCAGAGGTTTCTTTGTCTCACCGTAATACGGGGATGATGAGTATGAAGGCGAAGTGAGGAGTGGCTCTCTGAGGGGGAGTCCAGAACAGAACACTGACGGGCGGGTTGAGTGTGGTCAAAATTCATTTGTCATAATAATGATGAAGAATATTGTAACATCATCATCATCAGTTTTGAGGGTTTAGAGAGGACATTTTGTGACTTTGCTGTGTTTTCCTTAAATTTGATCCACCTGTCTTAACACTGGGTCTGAACCGAAGAGTTGAAGGCTCCTCGATTTCTGCTCAGCTCCTCTGAGATGTTTCACTGCATCTGAAATACTAAAAGGTGATGGCCCAAGTGTTTACCCTCTGCCTCACCTTAGAGCTGGAACAAGTCAGCAACTTCAAGGCAATAACCCAGCAGAGGGTAAATCAGACTGTGGCACAGCTGATGCAACAAGATGAAGTGATGTCATTAGTCTGAGGGGCTTTAAACAGAGACAGATGATTGGTTGTTCCATTCAAACACAAACACAGTCAGCTGAGACTCTGCTGAGCTGCCCAAAGACACACACAGATATGCGCAGACACAAACACACACACACAGACAGAAACGCGCAGACACACACACAGACACGCGTAGACACACACACACGCACAGACAGACACACGCAGACACACACAGGCACACACACAGATGTTGAGCTTCTGTTTCATTCGGTGTATTTTCCGTGAAACCTGGCAGGCAGCGTGTTGGGTGGGCGTGGTCCTGGGAGATGTCCCACCCATGAATGAACAGTTCTGGCGCTCATAGAGAGAACAGGAGAGTGAGCAGGAATGACGGCAAACCTGAGGAAGGACCTGCTGTTAAGCCCCTCCCCCTGACACTCTGATCGGTTTTGCAATTTGTGTGTTTCAGGTCAACGGACTCTGCAGCACAGCGGGGACGTCCTGGACACGCACGTCGTGGTGAATCCAGGCTTCGAGTTGGTTTCCTCAGAGGTGAGTCAGATGCGAACCTTTACGGATCTTTTCACAGCTTTCTGCGAGCTCTCATGTACGTGGAGATCAATATATGAGTTGATATACTTCCTGACTGTGTTTACTGTCTGTGTTTGAGTGTGTTTTTATTTCCTCTGAGCTGCACTGCATTTCCTGTTTCAGGTGCGGCGGCTCATCTGTGACCCATCGCGTCAAAAACTCCTGATTCTCGCCGGTCAGTGTGTCGAGGGCAGTGGTGACATCGTGCTGCAGAAAGGCTACTTCTCCCTCACCAATCTCATTCAGATTTTTTCTGATGAGGAGGTAAGGAAACAGTGTTTTTGTTGGTTTTGTTTACACAGCACGTTTAAGTGCTCGCTGATGTTTGAGTCGCTTGTCACCGTGTCAACAGGTCGGCGAACTGCTGAGCTCGACAGACCCAGCGGCGAAGCCCAGCCTCACCCTCAGCTGTCCAGACTCCGGCCTTTGGAAGGAGCCGGCACTGGAGAAACACAACCTGCAAGACTTCATAAACATCCGGATCAACCCTCCCCCACTCCTGCCCGAGATGGAGGGTTTGCAGGAGTTCATGGAGTACCTTTCGGAGTCTCTGGAGCCCGAGTCTCCCTTTGACCTCCTGGAGCCCCCAACCACCGTGGGCTTCCTGAAGCTGTCTCGACCCTGCTGCTACATCTTCCCTGGCGGGAGGGGTGACTCTGCCTTCTTCGCTGTTAACGGTTTTAATGTCTTGGTAAACGGCGGCTCTGACTCACGCTCCAGCTTTTGGAAATTGGTCCGACACTTGGACAGGATTGATGCTGTACTGTTGACACACATCGGCATAGACAATCTGCCAGGTGTGAACAGTCTGCTGCTGAGGAAAGTGTCCGAGCAGGACGAAGAGGCTGCCGGATCCCAGCCTGAAGAGGACTGGATGAAAAACCTCATCTCTCCTGAGATTGGGGTGGTTTTTCTCAATGTTCCCGACAGGCTGAAGTTCATCCAGGAAGATCCGAGTGAGCTGCGGAGCTGTGATCAGGCAGCGCTTGCTCTGCAGCACCTGCAGAGACTGGCGATCAGACCAGAACCCCTGAGCCGGCCTAACGGACCTAGCATAGAACCAGTGATCTTGTTCCAAAAGATGGGAGTCGGTCGTCTGGAGCTGTACACTCTGAATCCGGTCAGCAGCAGCAAAGAGCTCGAAGCTTTGATGCAGACTTGGCCAAACAATGGATCAAATGTGAAGGGCTCAGATCTTCCACTGCCGTGCCTTGTTTCCATTTGTGCTTTGCTGGTCTGGCACCCGTCCAGCCCTCAGGAGAAAATCATCCGTGTGCTCTTCCCAGGGTGCACGCCTCAGACCAAAATTCTGGATGGACTTGAGAAACTCAAACATCTGGATTTCCTGAAACTACCAGCTGTGTGTTTGAAGGACCTGGAAACCTCCAAAACTGAAAAGCAACCAAAACGAGCAGACAGTCGAGAAAGCCTTAAGTCCCAGTCTAAGGACCTCAGACCCAGTAGTGCCTTACAGAAAGACAAACTTGGGCGAGTGGATGCCAAAAAACAAGAATTGAAAACCAAGCCTAGGGTAGTCACTGACTCTGTACCTAAAGACAGAAAGGATGCCGAAGAAAAGCCCAAAACAAAGGAAGCAGAGGCTAAATCAAAGCCAGCAAAATCTGCTGAAAAACTCATTCCAAAGAAAGAGGTTTTAAAAGAAGAAAAGAAGGAAGTGAAGAAGAAAGACAAAAAGGAAGAGAGTGGAGAGAAAAAGAAGGAAGCAACAAAGAAAGAAATTCCGAGTACGAAGCCAAAGAAAGACCTCAAATCTGAACCAAAAAAAGACGTGAAGAGGGACGTGAAGAGCGATGAGAAGAAGGCAGCAAAGCCAGCTGTTAAAGAAGTGAAGAAAGCAACAAGTGCAACTTCAACAGCGAGTGCAGAGGTAAGAAAACCTGCAGGGAAGAGCGGAGCTTTGAAGAAGGATGGGACTCTTCCCAAGAAAGATACTTTGAACAAAGGGACGAAAGGCAAACCGGCCTCAAAGGAGCAGGAGACCCAGAAGGAGGCAGCGCACTCTAAGGTGTCCACACCTGAGGACATGACAGCTGAATTTGAAAGACTTCGACTGAAAGATGAGAATGGGAATAGTGGTAAAAGTGCAAAGTCAAGGGGGTTGAATCCTGACGAAGTAAAGTCCAGCAGGAACCCGACTTCCACGGTAGAGAGTCCAGAGAAGTTTCGCTGCTTGGAGACTGACCATCACATGGTCACTGCCTCCTCAGTGGTTGCTAAAACTCCAAAAGGTGATCTTAGTGTGAACTTTGATCTCACCCAGACTGTGTATGAGCCAGTGGATGCATCCTTGAAAAATGGACCAGATATCTGCATGGAGGAAAAGACCCTGGAGCTGGTCTCTCCTGGAGATTCTGCCCCAAACAGTGCTGGACATACCCCTTTCCACCAGTCCCTCGGAGAAGACATTCGTGGCTTGGGCGAGGACAGCGGCCTCGAGGCGAGAGGGTCTAGTCTGGGCTTTGAGGACTACAATCAGGGAAATTCATGTAGGACCTCTGACCTCAGCTCCCTGCCTGAAGGTCTGGAAAACTCCACATCCTCTCAAGATAAACAGTCCAGCCTCCTGACCCTCAGTCCTTTTAAGGACATCATGCCGGACTCCTCCCCAACCATGACCTCCATGCCGGCTGAGGTTGGCTCACCTCACTCTACGGAGGTCGATGAATCATTTTCAGTGTCTTTGGAGCAGGTTCTGCCCCCCTCTGCTGCCTCCCCCAAAGTTTGCGCCAACGGTCATGTAAGTGACCTGGATTCCAGTGCTGGCATGGTCTTGCCCCCGACGTCGACCCATAACGGGTGCTGTGGAAACAGATCAGAAGACCACATCCACGGAATGACAGAGGTCATCTCGGACATTCCTCATGATGTTGACCTCTGTTTGGTTTCCCCGTGTGAGTTCCAGCATCCGAGAACCCCGGAGAACCATCAGCAGCACGTGAGCCCCGGCCTCACCACAGGAAGCTCCCCAGACGTCTCTGATAACAACAACCACTCTCAGGATGCCAGCAGCAGCGACTGCCCCTCACCCTACAGTCAGGAGACTCCGCCCACATCGGTAAGTGGCACCCTGCCCACCACCACGGATTCCGACATTCCCCCGAGCACAGAGGACTGTCCTTCCATCACAGCCGACAATGATTCAGAAGATGATTCCAGCGGCTTCTTCCCACCCACCCAACCACAGGAACATCCGACATCACACTTCACCCACAGGGTGGGGCAGCATGACCCGTCGCCTGCGCCGGTCAAAGACCTCCCACCTCTACCGCCGCAGCCTGGAGCCTGTATGGCCGACTCAGAGCCTGACAAGAAGAGCTCAGCAGGAAAGACCAAAAGACCACTGCAGAGGATGATGTCAGGAAGCACAGTGGCCCAGAATGGAAGGTCGAAGGCTGGCACCTCCACGGGGTCTTTAAAGATGGCGTCCAGCCTCGATGCCAAGCCCTCATCCCGGAGTTCACTGGGTGGATCCAGAATTGGAGTTGCAAAACCGCCATCCGCAGGTATGCCTTCAGATTATAGTCCACCCAGTGACTTGCCGAATGAAGTCACTGAGGTTTTAACCAAGAGATGAAAAATCTTGGCCACTGATTTATTGTGCTTGTGCCTCACTCAGAGTTAAATAAAGACAACATCTCAGCTCCGGACTCTGGAGGCAGCTTTGCATTCACTCCACAAAGTAATCCTTTTGTATTGCACTCAAAAATTCTGTTCTAGCTCCTCACCCTTCAAGACATCTTTCTCCTAATTGGTCAGCCCTTACAAGTAATGAGTTAGTGGGAGGGGTTTAATCATACATGTCAAAGAGTAGGGAAAAAAGAGCTGTTAACGTTTTGGGATTGTCTTTTTTTTTTTTTTTTTTTTTTTAAAAACCCTAAAAAAAAAAAAAATTGGT
>VUQR01000254.1:0-22250 GCA_015108515.1 Hemichromis elongatus | reverse complement strand
TTTTTTTTTTGTTTTTTTTTTTTTTTTTCCTCTTTCTCTTTTTTTTTTTTTTTTTTTTAACATAGAATGATGAATTTCATATTGTTTAGAAATGATCTTGTGGTCCTCCATAGTAGGTGTGATGAGTTAAAAAAAAATAAATTAAATCAATTAATTCCAAATATTTTTTAAATTAAATAATAAATTATTATTAAATGATTCAAGCCAAAGTATGTAACATTTTTATCAAACAAGGTATCTCTGGAGAAGAATAAACACAGGTGTCGGTGATTCTGCTGATTATCTCTGTCTTGCTTTCTTTTATTTTGAAATACCAGCTATGAGCCACCAAAAGAGAGTAAAAGAAAAACAAAACTAAAGTGAGGAAGAATGAGAAATCTTCTGATTAGCTGTGGAAGTGGAAGGAATGGGTGAACAATGTTATGTAATAATGACAGCAACAGTAATGAATTCAAATAGATGTCAGCAGAATAGTAGTTGAGAACATCATCCACATCGTTAACATTAATCATCGCACTGATTTTTAACTCCTTGTTTAAACACAGACACAACCAATGAAGACACTGGTTGTGTCTGTGTATCACCGACCAGCAAGGGGCGCTGTTTAGCCCTAAAATCTCTGGTATGGTGGCACTCCCGTTGGAAGTATCACACCACCTATGAAGATGCCCCTTTGAACGATATCTCTCATGTGGTTTGACCTTTGCCCTCCCAAGCTTTTACGTAACCCTTAGGCCACGCCTTAGTAAAATGTAAGCGTGTGCAAGTGTCTGTTACCACCAGCAAGTAATAGAAGATGGTAAGATAGAAGGTACAGTGTGTATGTGCATGTGCATGTTCAGAAGTGTGTGTCACTCTGTGAGAAACTAGGTGTGGTAGTAAGGGGAGCGGTCTTGCTCTGTTTGTGTGTGTGTGTGTGTGTTGACTGTGCATATCCTTGTATGAGTAAGCATTAGTAATCACTCAGCTGTCACAGAAGTGCTTTGTCTTGCAAAGTGTTACAGTTCAACTCAAGCACAAAGCTGAAGGCAACTACTAGACTGTCTGCATGTGTGTGTGTATTCACTTCTCTTATGTAATGGATTATTCACAACTTCCCATAAATACTCAGCAGGTTCCTCGTTCACGGCTGTTTTTCTTTACACTGAGCAGAACATACAGACCATGAATAGAGAGGATTAAGAGTTCCAGTCTGGGACTAGAACCAGCACATTAAAGCTTGATAAATGACTCGCTTGATGGGATTGTGGCCATGCTTATTATTTTAGCAGATACTCAGTGTGATGAGAAGATTGGCACCAAAACCATCTCTGTGTCATAGAAGGTTCTGTGAATACTAATGCTAAGTAGTTGTAAACGGCTGATTTAATTTAAGTCATGTGCAATGATCTCATTTTTCATGAATTGCCACTCAGTTCTTCGTATATCCGCTGACGAATCTTTAAATCCACAGAGAATTATGACCAAGCAGCGACCTCAGGGGCCGAAAAATAAAGTCAGTGTGTTGGACGTTCATTGGACGTTCGGTGGGTTTTGCAGCATATTGATGTAATTATCTGACAAAGAACATGGCTTACTGTGTGGGACAGGCTGTCAAAAAGAGTGTGCATGAGTTTTAGTGAGTAAAATTGTCTTTTTGTGGATGATTTCGTTCTTCGGGCTTCATCAGGTTGTGGTCTCCAGCTCTACTCCGGTGGTTTGCAGCAGAGTGTGAAGCTGCACAAGTGAGAATTATCCCCTCCAAGGCCATGGTTCCCAGCTGGAAAATGCTAGAATGCTCAGTTCATGTCCAGAAAGACTTACTGCCCCAAGTTGGCAAGTTCATATCTCAGATTCATGTTCATGATTACGGGGAGATAGACTGAGGGGAGCAGGAGATAGACAACGGACAAGTATCGATCTATTGTGGTGAAGAGAGAGCTGAGCGTGGCAAGGATACCTCCTGGATGCCTCTTGGTGAGGTGCTTTGTGGTGCCTGTAGCTCAGAAGGTAGAGCAGGTCATCTCCTAATCCAAAGATTGGTGGTTTGATCTCTGGCTGCTCCAGTCTGCATGCCAAATATCTTTGGGCAAGAGACTAACACCAAGTTGCTCTTTGATGCCTCCACTGGAATGTGAACGAGTGTAAATGTTAGACAGAAAGCACTTCAGTGGGACAAATCATAGAAATGAGTGCTTGTGTGAATAGGTGTAAATGGGTGAATGAGTCATGTTGTATAAAGCGCTTTGAGCACTCAGGCAGGGTAGAAAAGCGCTGTATAAAAATCAGTCCATTTATCACGTCCTACTGGAAGGAAGCTCTGGCAGAAACCCAGAAGATGCTTGAGAGATTAAATGTCCTTGCTGGGTTGCGGACTCGATGTTCCCCTCAATGAGCTGGAAGAGGTCTGAGCTTCTCAGTGACCACGGATACCGTTTAGCTTAAGTCAGATACACCATAGAAAGTCGGAGCTAAAAATGAGCTGGGTTGTAAAGTGGCTTGGAGAGCCAAACAAACACAACGTCTTTATAGTACCAGTGGGCTGACATCGAGCTGATGCTTGACACCAAATGGTCTCAAAAATAGAAATCAAGCTGTAATCATCCAGAAGGTCATTTAAAATAATGCGTAGCTGTTGTGAAAGACTTTTGCTAGAATCCTCTGAGACTGGTTTTATCACCGACATCACAAAATGATGTGTCTGATAAATGAGTCGCAGCTCTTCTTAAATATTTGAGGTCAAATATTTTTATTTTATTCATTTATTTGGGGCAGTGCATGTTAATGAACATATATGCAAAAAATAATTACATGAATGTAAACGTACCAGATTATAGCCTAGGGCTAATTTCCATCTGTTGTCCAAAAAAACATATTAGAATAGACATCAATATTGCACAGCCTCTACAAATGTACACTCGCTCATTACTCTTCCACTTTCACTATACAACATATCAAGCGATGCACAATCCCCTCCACAATGATTGTCTTTCTACAGTCTTTGTTTTCATTTCGATATAGAGCCTGAGCAAATTATATTACGCAAATATACGCTAATGCAAAACAGTGATACAACTGGTAAGATAAAAACGTGATATTTTTTCTCAGGAATTGATGGAAACCAAAACAGAGATAAACTAAAAGTGGAAGTTCTCCGTTGACCGTACTTTCATTAAGAAAACGTTCAGATCTTCAGCCGTGACAGCTTGCTGTGAAATGTCAGCGGAAAGATTCTCTGAGCATAAATTTAGCTTTTCAATAAAACATTTCAATGAAAAGAAGTCTTTGTCTATATTCAGCAGGATGTGGAAACAAGTTGAAGCAAGGATGATGTTGATGATGGAATGATGATTAATAAATAATATTGATCCAGACTGCTCCACCTTTAACATGGATAAAAACCTGCTTTTTCTTCAACATCTCACATAATTTAAGAAAAAAGCATGAGGCATGTGTGATAAATGCTTTTGTATTTTCTTAGTTTTACCATCATAGAGACATTACTCTAAATATTGCATTTTCAAAGAGCAAATGAATAAATAAATAATACTAAAATCCACGTCTAAAAAGCTCTAGGTTCAGTAAATGTTGTTTCTTTTTATTTTCCAGGTGATGTGTATTTTTTCTGCCCTTACTCTTAAATGATGTATCATAGTAGAGGCGGTCTATATGGCAGAAGAACCGTTTATAATGTTGTTAATGTGTTTTATTAAAGTACAATTACATATCAATCACATGATAATGGCAGCTGGCTTGAAAGGAAAACAAATTATTAAAGCTGTGAGTCACACGAAGGCGTTCGCTAGAGATCGACTAATGGCATTCAAGTGTTTTCCATGTGTTTTTGTTCATGTATCGCACTGTGGCCTGAAATCCTGCAAACATTTCTGTACGTATGCGCTATGTGTACAGTATACACTGAAAAACACTGTATGGTCTCCAGGTCTGCATGCACCTTCCCGCTGGGCTTCGTATGAAAAGCAGATGCAAATTGCCACATCAGAAGCTGCTCCAGCTCCCTGTCGCTATGGTGCTGTGTTACCACGGTGTCGCCATGGGGACTCCGGGGTCAGCGATGATGAGGTCATATCCCGATGAGCCTCTTATGGGAGATGGCAGACGTTAATCCACTTATCTGTAACCGGCACAGACCCACACACACAAACACAAATACACATGAACAGGAACACAAAGCAGCAATAAGCATGTATATGGGCCAAGAGAGAAATCTGTCTGTCTGTTGTGGCGGTCAACAATTCATTGTTTCCCTATGACATCACATCATTAAAGGAACGCCCACATGGAGAACAAGACGAGGCAAGCCAGCTATTATCACAGGGTACACGATGTTCAGCCAAACGTTGGCTAGTTCTTAAATCAGACGCACTAACAACCAGCAACCCTATGAAGTGTAGAGTATAGCGTGTGTAGCATGTACGTGAACACACTTCTCCAGGCAATTTTTTAAACATGTGTAAACAGATATGTATTTAAAGCATTCACAGTAGTCTGTACAATTAAAAGACACTATTCACTCTGACCACCTTCTTCAGCACAAGCAGAAGGTGCAGCTCTCTTGTAATTTCTTGAAGCAGACTTGAGGAACAGTTCTCCAGGATTCTTGAAGGACATTCAAAGCTCATCTTTGGATGTTTCTGCCTTTTGTTCCATTCGCTGTCAAGATGATCCCACTCTGTTTGAATGCAGTTAGGGTCTATGCTGTGGGGAGGCCAGTCTGTGAATTTGAATTTGTGTGTTTTTCTATCCGGGTATGTTTTTACTGGGAGTGTGTGTTTGGGATCATTGTCATGCTAAAAAAGTGAAGCTATAAATGTCCAACAACACTGGGGTAGAATGTAGCGCGAAACCATGCCCGTGTTTAACACATGGATGTAGACATTTGCTTTTGTATGTCTCTCCTGACCTCCTCTATACAGACAACGATTTGAGCCAAAAATGTTAAACTGTCTCCACTGGACCTGCCACTACTGATCTGCATGTCTCATCCTGTTTCCCTTCATTTAAAATGGCTTTTTTTGGCTTGCACTGAGACCATTTCTGATGAAGCAGTAGCTGAATCAGCTGAAGATCCAGATGCATCTCTCATGTTCAGGTTGTGGGTTTCGCTGGATTTTTCCCAGTTTCTTATTGGCATGACTTTCAGATCATGTTCTTCTACTGTGGATATCTAGGCCTACATCTTTCCTCCTCCACTTTTTCAGTTTTCTCAAATTTTTTAAGAGACATACCAAGTTTTCAGCGAATGGCTCTTTGGCACCTTTTTAGTAGAATTATGCCATGTTATGCATGTCAAACTACTAAAGAAATGAGAAAAACCGATACAGGCTACTAATAACAAAGTTGCTGGATAGAATTTCAAATGGATTCTTTGTTAAGTTGTCTTAACAAAGACACAAAACTGGTTCATCAGTTGAGTTATAGCCCTTTATAATGCAAAAAATGAAAAAGCAGCCAGTGTTTAAAGAAAAACTTGAGGATACCGTCAGAAAGCCTGGAGAAGTAGTGCTCCAAAGCACTTTAAAACATGACACGAAAGGCCTGGACTTTTACACATCACTGCATGTCATGTGATCTAACCATGATATTGCTGCCTTGTTACTATACAGCCTTAGAGTACCAACCACAGGACCCACTGAAACTAACAACCAAAACACTAAAGTGCTCACCATAGCTTTAAAAGTATATTTGTCTTCCTTTCAGTTAATTAACAGCAGCAAATTCTCATCTAGCCTTATGAAAAACATGTGACTTTATATATTTATCAATATAGTTTTATATTTTTGCAGCATTATAACAAAACAGATTTTTTCATAATTGCTTGCCCAAAACTTGAAGCTTTTTCAGATCTGATTTATTTATGTTTTCTTCTGTGTGGTGTTATAAATGTTTATAGCTTTAAACAGATGGAAACCTGACCAGCTTGTGAAGAAGCTCCGACTGTCCTATGTGGCAATGGTTGTTTTTCCTCTTCCAGGTCTCTACACCAGTCACATGACTGAAAGAATGATGAATACCAATCAAAAAATTGTATAAATCATCATACCGGAAGCTTCTGCTATACTTTTTCTTATTTTATGTCTTAAATATATTGTTGGAAAGGTCAATGATGGTCAGTATATGTAAACTAAAAGCTCAAGGTTTTCACTGCTCCCACTAATATGGTCTTCATCACCACAGTTCTAGTGGTGAACACAAAAGCCCCACCCACCTACCTTTCAAAATGTTTTGTTTGTGAGGGGCTGCCAATCAGGAAAAAGATAGCTTAAATGGAGGGTGGCCTCAAAGGGAGCAGAAGTGAATTATGCAAAGCTGCTTTAGTAGAGTGCATCAATAAAATATATGAAGTTTAAAATTAGTGGACTATCCATCCATCCATCCATCCATCCATCCATCCATCCATCCATCCATCCATGAGTCTATCCCAGCTACCACAGAGTGAGAGGCGGGGTACGCCATGGATGTTCCCTTTAAATCACCGATAGGTTCAACTTGCTAAACAGTTTTGTGATATTATAAACTGTATACAAAAGATGACCATATCTACTGGTCCTAAAAAGTGTAGACAGTACGGAAGTTCCTTAAACCAGTTCTTTCAGTTTAAAAAGGATTTCGTTTCAAAGCCTATGAGAAAATAATCCTCGTCTCTTTTTATTTCTGACCTTTGTAAACAAGTTTCTTAAGAGTTTATGGTCTCAGTTGTTTATATCAAGTCTCAAACTCAAGTGTGAAAGGGGGATGATAAAGCTAGCCGAATTTGACTGACTGATTTTTTTTTTTTCAGTACCAAATCAGCCTCTAATGACTTCTCCGCATCTCAGACTGCTGATCGTTTGTTTAGAGCTCAAGTGTTCTTTGAAATGCTGGAATTACAGGGAAGTAACTGGCATCACAACTGTGCGCGCAAGGTGGGATTCACACTCTGCAAAATTCACACCGCTCCAGGCAAACACTATGTCCTGGAACACTGAAAAACAAACTAGAAAGAAATCACTTGTTTCTTCTGGTGGCTTCATGAGCACAGGAGAAGCGTTTGAAAATGGGACTCAGGACAGTCTTATGTTGATCTTTTCACTCTAGGCCTTAAATCATAATGCCACAAATACAACCCTTTGAGATAAAGCTCTCACAGTGTTATAGGCTGTGGTCACCGGTGAAGCGTCGACAAGAAAAAAACAGCCTTTTTCTAGTCCCTTCACTGATGGCTCCATCTTTGCCGAACCAGATCTTATTTCTCTTTCACTCTCACCTTAGGTAACTTCTCTAAAAGGACAGATGCCATCGACACAATTATCAGACCATTATGTGTCATTATGTGTTCCCGGGTAAAATGGGAGCTATTTGAAGATGTCTGAGGGCTGTGCAAAAGGGCTGACCTGTTTATTGTCAGAGTGAATGGTTACGTCAGAGCTCATGTCTTTGGCTAATGCTGTACCTGTCAGAGGCATCAAACCTGTGAAGCTGCAGGTACACGGTCCAGTCATTTATAAAACCTGCCACCTGCTACTGAAAGGCACTTGCACAGCCTAATGTAACTTAATAGCACAAAGAGAAAGCCACATCCGAAAAAAGAGGCTTTAACAAGCCTAATTTATTAGCAGGAGGGCCGCCTAAATGAGCTCTGCTGTATTTCCAATTGTGTTTTACACATGAAAGGAACTAGAGTAGGTATTGTGTGAATACTAAGGGTCCACCTAAAAATACAGTACAACCCAGCAGACTGATGCAAAGTTGCTGCACTCACTTTCTTGGATTTTTAGTGGTAAGAAACTGATTATAACCTTTAGCAGATGGTCATTTTTGGGGTCATTATGGTTATTCTCCAAACTATTCCACACCGGCAGAGTGTTCTGAACTAAAACTAGGATATACTAGCTAGAGTTCTAGTTTCATGTAATTTGGGGTCTTGGCAATATGTAACTGTGAACTTCAAAATCAACTGACATGCTCAAACCATAAAACAGTTCAACATTATTGGGAATGTGATGAGATTAATATCACTTCATATGGAACCTTAGCCAAGATCCAGTCAGCTTAGCCGAGCATAAGTGTTTTGGCTTCCCTCAGTCCTAAAGTACATAAAGTCAAACAACCAACACTTCTGCTGTTCACACACAAACACCCTAAACACGTCAAAGTGACATATGATCCTATCAGTGCACTTTGCTCTCAGACTGCAGGCTTACTTGTGGTTCCTGCAGTTTCCAAAAAAAGAAAGGGAGGCAGAGCCTTCAGCCTTCAGGCCCCTTTCCTGTGGAAGCATCCAGCTCCCTGTGTAGCTTCAGGAGACACACGCTCTCTATCTTTAAGCTTACAATTCAAAAGTTCCTTCTCCTTATTTAGTCTGCTGTGGATCAGATGAGCCTAAACCATCCCTTTGTCATGCTCCTCTAGGCTCAAGCAGCTGGGAAACTTCCCATGATGCACTGAACACGTATTCTTCAGTACCCATATGTTTATGCTGCTGCTTTTGACTATTCTCTACTGTGACCTGTCTACGGTGTAGACACAGATTTCACTGTAATACAGCATATCATAGATAGCAATGAATGCAGCTCTCTTATAGGCCACATTTGGCCTTGACTGAGGACATTGGCTCAAAGTGAGTCTAGATGCCACAACTCAGTCACAGGCCCACATTAAGGGCTCAACACGGCTCTCCGTATGCAGAGCATTAGGGAGCTTTGGGCAGAAAGCATCTGTTGCCAGATGGATGCAGCGACCAAAGTATGTGGTAAAACCAGCTTGTGGGTTACTCCTGCTTCTACTGTTGCTGGTCCACCAGTCAGCTGTGCAGACGAGTGAAGTTATAACATACAAAGAGTATGTTATAACTTCACTCTGTAACTCCTCTCTGCGGTCACTCTGTAAGCAAACCTGCACAAACGGACACAACTGTGGTTCCATAAGACAAGCGTTATGTGGGCCAGATACTGATCTGGCACTTGACAGTGAAGATTTTTTTTTGGTTATACAATAAGTTTTTATCCTGCCAGTGATGTTTAGACTTGTACCTGATTTATATTTCTGCGGGAAATCAAAGCCCCTTTTAAACCTAACATGCACCTCATGAGAAATGTAATTACGGGTCGACAAAGCCTGCAACGTGGAAGCTTATGTTGTAGCTTTAAAAGGGGATTCGTCAGATTTCTAAAGCAGATTTCCCTCCGAAGTCTTACTCAGGCATCAGTGTGACTGATTCTCCACTTAGTGCTACAAGTTTGACTGTTGGTTGCTTCAGATTTTTGATGAATAAGTATTATACTCAAATCAAATTCAAGCATCAACTTGTGACATTTATTGACATAAAGCAGGACTCAGTAAAACATCCACTTACACCAACCAATCCTGAAAGCAAGCAGCTTCCAATTTACATCCTGTCTGTCTCAGACGAGGCATGAACAAGCCTACGAAGACCACACATGAAAATAAACATCCAGATCAAAACAACAACTAAAAAAGTAGGATACAAATTTATGTATTTACATATAAAAGAAAAACTCATGTGAAAACTCCATGTATACGCATTTCTGGCACATATACATCACTCCAGCCTGATAAAATGGTTTGCCCCGTGCGCTCTTAACCAGGTAGATTGGCCTTCCTTCACTCTTTCACTGCCACGCCCTGCTGAGGAGGCCACAGTGCTGCTTATATGTATACACTGAGCACATTGATAACTTCGGTACAATAGAAGCAGCGTAATTAAAAGTTGTGAACAGTTCTGATGAAGATGATCTTTTGCACACAGCTGTGAAGGTCACACACCCTCTGCTTCCTCAATCAAATACAAGCACAGTAAAACAAATTCACATAAGAAGGAAAAAACACCACACTCCTTCATGAACTCCTAAGGATACAGTATAAAATGATAGAGAGAACATACTTAAAATAGGTCTCATAGGTCAAAATAGACTCAGTTTTAATTCAGCCCATGTTGCAGTTTTGAGTCTGCATGACTTCTGGCCTACCTAGTTCGCTGCTGTATAGTCAGCGCTGATGCATGCCTGAGTCACATGTTTAACAACTTAATGGTCAGTATGAAGCTAAGAGTGAATGGCCCAGATGAGAAAGCTGATGCTGAAGGAAGACGATGGGAAAAGAGTGGAGGACTGACTTTTTTTTTTTTACCAAGAGAAGGCTGTGCGTCCATCTGTCCTCAACATGATACAAGAGATGTCGACAGCAAACAGAGACCTCAGAAAATTACTGAAGGATGCACGTGACCACACCCAAATACGTTCCTTCCAGCTAAATCTCAAAATGATGCAGTTTTAAAGATGAACAGCGGCAGAGGAAATAGACCAGTCAGATATAAAGTTTAGTTTCTGTGCACTTAAGGTAATGGCAGATGGCTGCTTTTGTAAACCACATGACCAGAGACTTTCTCCTGGTCATTTTTTAACATGTCCCACGTAGCCCTGTCCAGTGGCTTTAAAACACACTCCGTGAGACCTGTGGAAATGTACGCATCAAGAAATGTTTTCTTAAAAAACTGCTTTTACATCATTACTATTTTGTGTAAAAGACTAAGATTTTAGGTCCCCTGTGTTAAAATTCAATACTTTAATTTTGCAGAAGCTGTGAAGGCAATACTCAGTTGATGTGTATTATTTAGGGAATCAATCACTCATGACATAGGTCTTGTAGAGGAAAAATAATGCGCTTAATAAACAATGCTAACCAGTCACAGCCTAAATAACAAAAACCAGTAGCATCAGTGCCATCAAGCACAAAGAAAATAATCTTTTCAGTGTTTGTGCTCATGCATCAAAAGCAAACAAGGCTGAACAATAATGAGGTGTTCTGTTGATCTCTGCACTGCTCCATTTAGCGCTGGAGCCAGCATCGAGCAGCTCCAAATGTTTCTGTAATGGGAAAAGAGATTGAATCAGAAAACAAGCTTCATGTTTTGCAGGGGAAAATTTCAATGTAAGGGTGTCGTTCCTGTTCCTCGCCTTCATCCAGAAGGCACATACAAATGTAATGAAAGTAGAGGACTGGCAAGATATGCAGCCCCTCATTCACACTCCTAGTTCTGGGTCCAGCCAAGGTCAAGCGAGGTGTGACATTTGGGTCACATCTGGCTCATGCTGTTGTCTTAGCTGCCCGTTAAAGTGTCAAAAATAGCCCATAGTAGGCCCATATGTGTCTGCTAACGGAGATAAATCTCAATTAATCCGTTTAATCAAATCAATACATTGCACATGCGGGAGCCAAAGTATTCCAGCAGTGACTGCATGCGCACACTGTATCAGAGAAAGAGGAAAATCAAGGGAAAGGGTTCATTTTCTGCCATGGGGAATTAAGACATGTTCCCTGCATCCAGCTGTGAGGTAAATCCGTAAGAAAGAGTAAGAAAAGAAAGGAAACCCATATCTAATATTAATAATATCTGGAGACATTTATAATTCAATAAGGTCGTGTCATCTGTAAACAATAGAAAGATTAGATTTTTTACGACGACATGTGCTTACATTTTGAAGTCCAGTTTGCAAATAATGCTTCTGAATGTGTTCAGTTTTATTATGTATATAGAGATGTGCAAGAAAAAAGAAGGCAGGGAGACAGGCAGGCGGTCAGACAGACAGGTCGCTCCAGAGGTGACCGGGGAATCCTGCTCTCTCTCTGCCGGCAGACAGAGCCTCCTCCTCGGCCACTGCTCCTCCTCCCCTCCCCTCCCTCTGCCCTGGTTGCGCGTTGGGGGATCCGACGACGTCACAGCAGCACACACATTTGCACGGACGTGCGCGTACAAGCGGACACACACACACACGCCCTCTCTCTCCTCGCTCTCTGCCGCTCCGTCTCTCTCACTCTCACTCTCACTCTCCTCTATGCTGCTATTCTGGGAAGTAGCGCTTGGAATAACCCCCGTGTGCGCATGAGTGTGTGTGTGCGTGTGTATGTGTCTCCTGATTTCACCCTGACACACGCACACATACACACTCACAACACAGTCAGACGCACACATTTACTGTCTGTCTGACTGCAGGAGTGGAGCTCTGGCAGCAGAAATCCGCTCGCTGAGGATTCCTTTCAATTTTACGCGCAACTTTTTCTCTTCGGCTTCTTCTCTGCGACGTTCCCAGCGCTCTCCCCTCGACTGTTGTGGATTTCTAACAACCACCCCCTGGCTGTTTGTACCGGAGCGACGAGTGAAGCTCGTACGGAATCGGATCTCCTGTCACCGGGCTCCTTGTTGTCATTTTCGCACGGAGACGCGCAGCCGGAGCGCAGACAGAAGGTAAGAGCAGAGAGGGGGAAACGAAAGCTTACGGATCATATTCTTACACATATCACACAGACAGCGGGGTTTTATGCTCCATGGTGGACATTTATGGCATGTTTTCAAGCCACTTGATCTTTTGCTTAGCTTATAAAGGCAAGGCTATGCTGGGGGAATACCCCGGGCACGCATTGCATTGCATGCAGATTACCCAGGTTGCGTAATATCCTGAGGAATTTGCAGCAGCCTGCACGGCCAGGCTGGTTGCAAGGCCGGGGAAGAGATAGACATTGAGGGAGAGAGGGAGGGTGCATGTTGGTGGATAGGAAGCGATGAAAGTGGAAGGTCGGATGGTGTGTGATTGGTTTGATTTTTGTGTCCGAAGGTTGATCTTTTTGGCCCAAACCCGCGGCAGGTTGGTTTGATTAACAGACCTTTACCTGCAGTTCCCTCTGACGTTTATGTGGGACTCCTTTAATCACTCCAAAGCGCGCGTGGAATGTTCAAAAGTGAGTTGAAGCTGTGACCTCCGCGCACTCTTTGCTATTTCCTTGTTGCTGCTACAGTATGATCAGTGTGACATTGCTCAGAATCACAAACGACTCTTGTTGCTACAGGACCTAAGCGTTGGTTTACACTGTGCGTGCCGAAAACAAACGGGGGAACACTGGACATTTCTTTTTCGGATGGGGGTGACTTTATCTCATATGCTCATCGTTTGTTTCCTCTGTGTATGTGTCTGTGTATGAGAGGGAGAGAGAGGGTGGGTGGTGCGCTGGCTGGTTCCGGGAATGTTCCATGACGTGTTGCCGTCTAGAGAGGGGCCCCAGCTGGGGAGACTGCGACTAACGGCTCGGCCCTGCCGCTCTTCCTGCTCTTACTCCCTCTCTCCCTCTCTCTCCGTACTCTCCTGAAAAATCTGTCAGGCTGTCTTCGTTTCCAAGGAAGAGATTTACATTATCGTCTCGTAGTGGTCATCTCTGCGGGCTAGGTTACATTAGGTCAGAGGTCAAAGTTCAGGGTCAAACGCAACTGCATGCAACAGGTGGTAAAGTGCTGCTCAAGGACACTCACAGCAGTGCACATGATTGGCAGGGTGAGGTCTGAAGTGCAGGTTTGAAACAGCTGAAGGGCAGTGTGCAGCCAAGCTGCAGCCAACATGACTTTCTGGATCTCAGAGCATTTGTTTGATGTTAATGTGTCACAGAAAGTTCAAATAAAGAGCTCATATAATAAAGATCAAAGAGCTCCTCTACAAAAGCATGCAGTTATCAACTAAGTAACATTTTATCATAAATTGTAAGGAAGACAAAAAGCAAAAAAGTGAAAGAAATGATGCATCCATAAATAATGAAAAGTAAAACTAAAATTGCAAAAGTGGAACCAATAACAATGTTTTTTTAAATAATGCACTTGTGTGTTTTATTATCTTTTTGTTCAGGGATGGTGGCTAATTTTAGACTACAATTGACACCGTGTGCATGCTATTTATAGAAACAGCAAAAAGCTTTGGGGACTGTGAAATAATCAGAAATATGGCAAGAATAACTGCATGAATGCCTCTTTTCCACCAGTCAAAGCTGAAGAAGGAAAAAGCAGCCACAGAAACGAGTCCTGAATGTGCTCGTGGTGTTGGTGGCATTCGTAGCCTGCAGCTGAAGAGATGATTACAGTATGTATTCTGCTGTCAGGGAACATGCTGCCGACTCTGGGCGTGCACGTGTCTGTGATAGATGAATGTTTGAGAGCGTGCACGGGGGAAGGCCGACCTACGTACCATCTGTCCTACTGCCACCTCAGATGGCCATCGCGGTGTAGCTACTGCGTAGGAGCAAGCATCCAGGCACGCACACATACAAGTGCACTGTTACCAAGGAGGACAGGCGTATGGAGAACATGCATGAGGTGTGAGAGGATTTTCAGCACTAAACAGTCAATTAATTTATTACTCAGGCCTTGTGGGAACTCTTATGTCTTCCCAACGTACAGCAAGCTACCCTTGTACAAGCAGCACGCAGCGGGGTCGAAAAGGTCCATAAAGTGCTAACAATCCTTGGCTTAATGTCTTGGAGATTTTTTTTTTTTTAATTTATCACGCTTGTGCCAGGGCTGGCACAGTTTCAGGAGCATTTCAATTTGGAAGTTGCTGCGTTAGCATTTGGGACACACCATTCTAAAGCCTATGGATAACCCGGTGGCTTGGCTGCAACAGCGGTGTTAGCTCAAGGACAGCTGCCTGCATGAATCAGTATGCCAGATTTAAGCAGCAGCTGTCTGGAAAGTCATTTATGTCAGTGAAGCAGTGTGATCTTATGTAACAACAACCCAAATATGTAACAACCTACAATAACAACGGGTAGCGCAGTCACCTCACTGCAAGAAGGTTGCTACCTCGAACCCCATCTGCGGCCTTTCTGTGTGGAGTGCTCTAGTCACCCTAGGGCAGGGGTGCCCAATCCCAGTCCTCGAGAGCTACCGTCCTGCAGCTTTTAGATGCATCAAATGAATGGCTTGTTATCAGGACTTTGCCAAACTTGATGGCATGCTGAAGAGGTAATCAAACCATTGGATTCAGCTGTGTTGGAGCAGGGATGCATCTAAAAGCTGCAGGACGGTAGCTCTCGAGGACTGGGATTGGGCACCCCTGCCCTGGGGCAACCTGCGGTTGGCGACACCGGCGGTAACAAAATTATGGCAACCGTGTGCAATAAACATGTAATGTCACTGCCTTTGAAACAGTTGCTCTGAAGAATGGGACTGGAAATGTTACCACTTGCAGTCAGTTGCCTTCTTCAAAGCAATTTTAGTGCTTTTACACAGAAATAAGACAGAGTTCAACTAAGTAACATTTCCCAAAGGAGACAAGAAAATATATCATATCATAGATAGTGATATAAATGCTGCAGGATGGCAATTTAACTGCAAAATGACGGAGCAGCCCACCAAAAACACAACCAGCTGCCTGAAAGTGATGTCAGTCTGTCCGAATCAGACCACAAATGTTTGGGGACAAGTCGCTTTCCACCAGGCGGCCTGCGCGTTTGCCTTCAGATTGACAGTTGCTTCCCAACTTGAGTTTGAGGGTGTTGCATGTTCAACTCCAGTTTGTCACTGCAACGATTCACAACTAAAAACAACAAAACTGAATGCGACTTTCTTTGGTTGTAACAAGATTGTTACGACCGACCTGGATGCAAGGACACTATAAATGCAAGGACTTTATATCACATCTGCTGATGTACTATTCCGATCTTTTCAGTCCTGATACTGATACTGATCCCCGTGTCCGTCTTCTTTGTCTCTAACTTTAAGGAATAAGATAAAAATATACATGTTTCATGTGTATCATTGACTAAAACAGAGAAAAAATGTATTGAAGAAATCATTACATTTATTAATAATACTGAAGTATTACCAGGCTCCTTAAGTATTTTTAACTTAGATACTCACCTTAGAAAATTTCACCCAACAAGAGAAATTAAAGTGATGGTAACAGTAGTGTAAGTGCAGTCAAATGTTCCCACCATATAATGAAAGTGAGAGGAAGAGTTGCCGACAGTGCCGTGGATACCGTTCTTCAGTTTTCGCCAACTCACCTGACAACTGGTGTTTGATGTTAAATCACAATTAAGTCACAAACTAGCATAAAGTCACGAATGGGTGCGAATGGAAAGTGGCTCTAAACTGCTGACCCTCCGTTGTTAGAATCAGCACAGGACTACTATCAAAGACGCCTTTTCTCACGTGCAGCACACAGCAGCAAGTAGTGCACTTCAGACATTCTTTGACTACAGCAGTGGGGTGCCTGGTTAGAAGGTCCGGGAGGTCGGACACATGACACACGCTCACTGTGAATTCTTGCCATCCTCACATGCGCGCACGCTTGACACTTTCACTGGATAATGAAGAGAAGAATTCAGCGCTCCTCTGGGGCAGAGCCGCACCGACCGGGCCGTTGCCACCGGTGCCTGATGCCAGAGTCAGACTCAGTGAAGCAGTTGATTGGGCTACTTTTTTGTCATGCAGTGGTTGCTGGATGACTGGTGTTCTGCGAGGCAGGTGCAGGGTGTAGTGAGAATTTGTGAAATCCATACATTGTTCTTGAAGCATAACTGCAAAAAAAACATTATGAATGACTTGCGAATTCACTGTCTCCACCTTGTTTGAACTCATTTCCCCTAAAAAGCCTGTGTCGCAGAAAACCCCAGCCTGCTTGTGCAGCCTCCATGTGATGGCATGGCTCATCAAAGGCCGTTACAAACATGGGAAACAGCTTGTTTCTTATGTGGGGCAAATTACAACTAACCACGAGTGTGACCCACCACCTAAATGAGAAGCTATTGCGGAGGCTCTTGCATGATAACATATGGCATGTAGCTTATAAGGCTGAACATCCCTTCAAGTACTTCAAAAGAGCACTGGATATGAACCAGAAGAACAATATGTGGAAGTGTCTGATAAGAAGATATAGGTCCAGGTTCCACTAAAGGGCTGTCAAAAGTGGCTGTGAACGACAATACAATCAAAGAAGACCAGATCAGATAAGACAGGGGGCCACTGTGTTATTCACATAGGCTTTTCTGTTGTTGTGCCTGGAGAACAAAAAGTCTGAAAACTTCAGGTTTAGCAGACAGAAGTCACAGTCCTCCGAAAAACCTCCACAGCTCAAAAAGTTTGGTTTATACGGAGTTCAGAAATACAGCCTTTAGACCGTTACTCTAACACAGCAGCTTCTTTACATCTTTACATTTAAATTGTGGGAGAGTTTCCTAAATAATAAAAGATCTTTTAACAATTTAGTTCATTAGAATAATTTAAACGAGGCTTTCAAAGACGTCTCCTTGTTGGATTCACCATAGATGTAATAAATATTTCTATTATGTCATGTGGCCGTGCATATATGTGGGACAGGTTTATGCTGCAACCAGAATCCTCGTCTGATTACATTACATTTATCTACAAGATGCCACCGTCCCCAAAGTCTTATGCATTCGACAGGAACTTTGGACTCGCGGTGTCCTGTTTGCCTCAAAAAACAATAGCAAAGCTTACATTACTTTGAATAGTTGGAATTCAACACAAGAATCCCGAGAATTCAGTTCCAAATGTCTGTTTGACGGCCTACATTTTTCTTTTCACATACTTCTTATTGCAGCGCACTGCCTCTCCTCCTGTCTCTTCGTCTGTCTCACCGCTGACTGTGCTGCAGCCGCTTCGCTGCAGACGTGTTAGGTTAGCATTTGCTGTCAATTATCACAGTGCACACATCATAGCTGGAGAATTTGAAATGACTGCAGATGTATGGCATGGTGTGAAGACATAACCCCCTCGCACATACAGACGCACACAGCTTTCATTGCAGCTCGGACTCACTGGTGTGCAGGGTGTTCATTCGGAACTGATTCGCTGGTAAAAGCATGCATGTGCAAATGAACCTACAGACCTAATTTCAAGAATAAATATCCGATGACTGACTGATAGACAGTTTTAAAAAGTTGAAAGAGAACCAAAAAGGTTTTTATAGCCAGTAGTTTGTTCACATATTTCACATTTTACTGCCAAAAAATACATTCCACACGTCATGGTTCAGTGAAAAAATATCTACTGATCTTCACAGTTTATCTTTTAACCTTGCTGGATTTGACTCCATGAGAAACGATTTGACAATAGGAACTTTGTTCCACTCTGTGTGTTGTTATTCTTTGCCTCACTCTCTCTGTTATTGTACCAGCCTTGTATGAGACACCTCAGAGTGGATTATTACCAACAAAGACGTGCACAATCTGCTTTGCAACATAATGCACCCACAGCACGCTAACACTGCGCTCAGCGACCGGCACGCTGAACTCATATAAAGTTTATCTCATGACATTGTGCTGCTTTTGAATGCAATCGCACAATTTCCCCCCGTGCGCGTGCGTGAGTGTGTGCGATCACCTGGGAGCTGTAAAGGAACCTGAGAGCGCTCCGGTGACCGAGGTCCTGACAGCGACGGTTGAATTATTAAGACACATCCACACATATGCACACGCAAAGCCTAATGAGGTGGTTGACTGGGTGTACCAGATAAATTGTTCCACAGTGGTTTGGTTTCATACCGTTATACACGCCGAGGAGCGGAGGAGGTGAGGAAAGACGGGAAAAAGGAGAACAGCGTGCGAGCGTGTCATATTTAGCTGCAGTGCAAGCGGGGACATTAGTTGTCCCTCAGCCAATCAGCGATGAACTCTTTATTGTCCGCTGGTCCATATCAGCCAGCTATAATGTTGGTTTTTAAACAAAAAGGCTGATGGAAGGGAAAAGAGGCTGATGTTGACGTCCTCTCTCTTTTAGGCAAAGCCAGGCACTGAACAAGCTGTCAGGTGGACTGTGTGTGTGTGTGTGTTTGTGTGAGTGTGTGTGTTTGCGACTTTTCAAATGGACATAGCGATGCTACAGAAATAAACGGAGTGAGGGAGAGAGAGAGACCTTTACCCAAACTGGCCTACTTTCTCAGCAGCTTGTAATTAGTCTCACTTCATGCATTTATGCATCAGACAGTGGAGCTAAATCAGTGTTTTGTAATCAGGAAATCCCAGATGACACCACCGTCATCCTGTTCTCCTCTACTGTACTCTATACTGCCAATTTGACAACTTAAGCTAAGGTTGAATCATTTTGAATATCATTGTAAAAGCTGCTGTTTTCTTTCATGGCGCCGTTCGCTATAAGGGCCTCAAACAAAATGTAACTGTAATAAAAAGTAACTGATGGATTAACTGTTATACTTATTCCAAAGTAAACAAACAAACTAACGTTCTGCACACTCATTTAGTTTTAGTTTCTCAGCTGATGGGATTTCATGCTTATCCTTGTCTTGTATAACTGTAAACTGAATAAATTTGGGCTTTGGACTTGTGATCAGACAGAATGTCTGCGTCTGCCACCTTACATCATATTTTCTCAGTTTCTGGAAACATTTAAAGCTGATTCATATGCAGCTCTTTCTTCTTATTCTTGGACTCTACTTATACCGAGTCTTGTTGCAGTCCTTCACCTCATCCCTAATCTGATTTAGCTCCTTTCCGAGGAGCTCCTTTTTTCCTTTTCCGATCTCCCTTTTCAGCGCGCTCAGGCATGTAGACAAGGTCTAAGTAACCTGCAACATGAAGTTCAATCTAAGCATCAGAATGAGGAAGAAATGTGATTTAAATGACTTTTCGTTGCTATGAAACTGTAGATTTATTGGGATTTTCCCCACACAACTATTTCCAGTGAGCAGCAGTCATAAAACACCTTGCAGATGTCAGAGGTCAGACGAGAAGGCCACAATAACCACTTGTTATAACCAAGAGCATCTCTGCATGCATAAAAAATTGAAGGTTGAAGTACTGTAGATGGGCTACAGCAGCAGAAGACCACACTGTCTGCCACTCTTTGTCAGCTAAGAACAGGAAATTGAGGTTACAGTTCACACCAGCTCACTGAAAAAGGGAAAAGAGGGGCGTGTGATCCAGTGCTAGCAACGTGTACCTAATAAAGTGGCCAGTGAACAGCAAAGAGTAAATACAAGTCTTTCATATCACGATAGGAATTATTTCTTACTTCACAGATAAGATGACACAGTCAAATTCCTGCTTTAATTAACACCCTCACTCCCTTGTCTTGAGTTTTCTTTTAATCTTAGATGGCTAAGCACGATAATAGGATTTAAATAAAAACCTGTGATCTCAAACACCAACATACATCCCTTTTTGATGTTAGGCACTCAGAATTTACTGCCGCTATTTTGTGCCGACGCTCTGCAGTCATACCGGGAGTATTTAAATATGTGCACCCACGAAACGAAACAAAAGCCGAAGCAGAATGCGTGGCATGAGTGTTCGCACACTTAAACACGTCTCACTTTCTCTCACTGGGAAACTCTCACTTTCATACTTCACTGATGAGTCCAAGAGCAGGTAAAACCCTGCTGAACCCTGACATTTTCTCTGGGGGGGATGTCCAGGGGCATTTTGGGAAATGTAGTCGATCCAAGTGACGAACGTTAGACAGATTTAGGGTAAGCAGATAAACTTTAGATGGTAAATTATGATGAGAGTGATTAAAAAATGATTCATCGAGTGAGACACACGTGGCAAACTGATGAGAAACCCAAGATCGACCACAAATTTTTATCATAATAATGAACCTATGCATAAATATTTACCTCTACAGCTTAATCCAACTTGTGTTTTTCATTAAAAGTTAATGCAAATCTGTAAGAACAAACTGCGTAAAACAGTCGCGCTGGTATCGCCGTGCCGTTCCCAGGCTTTGTTTGCCCAGTCCGATATTATCACGGGGAAAACACAGAGACAGCTGCTACTGTAGGTTTAGGGTGAGGTATTTGCATATGCATACAAAAGATAAAAACACTTCAGAAAATATCTGGGGATGAAAAGAAATCCAATCTCAGCAGGTGAGACTGAACAGAAACCCCAGTGGGCTTAAAAAAAAATAAAACAATGGAAAAACATCACATCCAAAGAAAAAAGTGACAAAAGAAAAGCGAAAATCAAGATGACAAACGGATGACATGAGCGATCTGAAGCTCTAAGACAGGATGTCGTGTGTTTTTATTTGCTTCTCGCTGGATTCGTTGTGGGGTTTGATATGGCAGTGTCAAATGTTCCCAGTCCTCTAAGACGGCAGCAGAGACTTCAGCGACTGAAGAAGTGTTTTTAGGAATTTGTGATTGCAAACCTCAGGATCAGCGCGTCACCTCTGCTGTTCTGAAGATCTTACAGAAGCGTCGCTGCGGTGGGTTTTTAGCTGACACCGATTTAAATTCTCCGCCGATATTCGTACGCCAAGGGTGTCGTATAACTTTCTGACCTTTAAGAATGACTGAAAATGCGAGACGTCCTCAAACCTGAACAGCATGTCAATTGTCAGTAACTGCTCAAAATAACACATATGCACATGTGCTCCCCACGCATTCACCAGGTAGGCTTGCCAATTATGCTAAACGACACCCTGGTATATTTAGTGAGTCATTTATTAGCGTCCGGACGCTTTGCTCTCTTGGCTCAGTGATATTAAGAAATATAGGACAGGAACCTCCTTAGAACTAGGAAAAAATCAGTCTTTGCCGATTGCTTTAAATCCTTGGATTGCATATGGATCTCAAGGCAGTTGCACAGGGTGTCTTGAGTAACTCGGATGGACTGCAGTCAGTCTTTCGTGCAAGTGTTTGGCGAATTTTTGAAAATAACTGCTGTCTAGTTTATAAATGCAGAAGAACTTTTAACACGTCGCAGTCAGACTGAGTCAGCCTGTGCCGATGAGTCTGGTCTGGGATGGCTCTCTTTGGAACTGGAGACCTGACTCAGCTGGTTGCCAGCTGGTTGTATTGTGGTTATGATCCTATACCAAAGCAAGACTGCCGAAAGTAATAATTCACTGCAACACTGGACAGTTCTGGCTCCGACAGTCTCGGCACTTCACAGTGAGTGAGAAAGGTGACTGGAAAGGAAAACTCAATGCATCATGGGAATCCCCGGCAGCCTACGTCTATTGCAGCATAACTAAGGGAGGATTCAGGGTCACCTGGTCCAGCCCTAACTATATGATTTGGCAAAAAGGAAAGTTTTAAGTCTAATCTTAAAAGTAGAGATAGTGTCTGTCTCCCGAATCCAAACTGGAAGCTGGTTCCATAGAAGAGGGGCCTGAAAACTGAAGGCTCTCCCTCCCATTCTACTTTTAAATACTCTAGGAACAACAAGTAAGCCTGCAGTGTGAGAGCGAAGTGCTCTAATAGGGTGATATGGTACTACAAGGTCATTAAGATAAGATGGGGCCTGATTATTTAAGACCTTGTATGTGAGGAGCAAGATTTTGAATTCAATTCTGGATTTAACAGGGAGCCAATGAAGGGAAGCCAATACAGGAGAAATATGCTCTCTCTTTCTAGTCCCTGTCAGTACTCTGGCTGCAGCATTTTGAATTAATTGAAGGCTTTTCAGGGAGTTTTTGGGACTTCCTGATAATAATGAATTACAGT
>VUQR01000248.1:5041-22015 GCA_015108515.1 Hemichromis elongatus | reverse complement strand
AACAATGTAAAATGTAGGTTTCAGCACAAATTGATACTTTTAAACTATAGTTAGTAAGGTGAAAGCAAATTAAATTAATATGCACTGAGCACTTTGTTAGTACACTTTGCTGGCACCAAGTTGGACCCCGTTTGCCTTCAGATGTGTGTTTGTTCTTCTCAGTATAGATTCAGTAATGTGCTGGAAATATTTCTCAGAGATTTTGGACCACATTGACATGATGTAAGGGTACCCATAAATAATATGTTTTACTTTATTATGTATGTTGGTGGGTAATTCAGTAGGGAGTGGTCTCAAGCTGCTTTGAGAATTGTGTGAAAAGAATGTGAGGCAAAAAACACATAACAACAACAAAAAATTCATTTACATTCACGTCTGGCTTGTGAAAAACTGATTACCACTCAGACCTTATCTATGTGTGTGAGACAGGGTCCCTACCAGCCTAAAGAAAAAGACATAATGCTAAATTAAATGCTAGAGTATATGGTTACAGATTTTGAGGGGAAATGTATTTCTTTTAGTCATTTGGCCGTTTTAACAAGCATTTTAAACTGATTAAAAACAAAAGCAAAACCTGTTTTGCTGAGGGGGGAAAAAAAGAACAGCCCATTTCATTTGTCATTCAAAAAAGCAAAAAGGTATTGCACTATCCAGATAAAAAACAAAAACAAAGCATAATGGAAAACTATGAATTGGGTTCCGCGGAGCTCATACCTTAACATTTTTGAAGCAATTTTTGTGTTCATCTTGACACTGAACAGAACCAAAAGCAGACAACAGCGAGGGAAGAACTCTGTCCTTTGAGAAGCTCGGAGAACTATTCCTGAAGACTGTTTAGAGAAATTCTGACAAAGCTCTTCTCTAACACAGAAGAATAAAGGTAGGCATATAAAATATGGACTTTCAATTTTTTTTTAGAATTGCACAATTTCCTTTTTGACATATGCTTTATTTCCATGTATGTTTGCACATGTGTCAACAGATCTGTGTGCTTATTTTATTAGCAATATATAAAGAAATGATTGGTGTGGTAGCTCAAAAGTTTGCACAATAGTGTGTTTTTGTCTCTGTTCTTATTTCTATTTAATCTGGTGTGTTAAAGACTGACTGGAGCCGTCTCTTCATAGCGTCCACTCAGTCCATTTTTTCATCTGAAATACATGAAATTATTTTAGCCTTATTCATAAAATAGGAAGAAGGAGCAGCTCTACAATTATGCTCTCTCTTATTCATAGGATTCGATCTTTGGCTGCATTTTTGCTTAATATCCTTCCCTCAGGAGATACATCTCATTGATTCCAGTGTGTTTGGGAACATCATTTCTGTGGAAAATGCCCAGCTCTCTCAAACCTGCACATTTTAGCACATAATCAATTGTATAAATCCCCTGGGTGACATTACACAGTAGTGGGACATAATATCAGGTAGCAAATGTGAGCTTTATTAAAATCTCTGTTAGCATTAAAAATGTGGTAGATGTCACCATTACTTTTTTTTTTCTGTTAATGTAATCTTCAGTTGAGTCTTCAAGTGTGAAATCATACAAAGTAGTGAAAATCTTCTTTTCCCCTTTTGTATGTTTTTTGTAATTATTTTACTTCTTTTTTTATTAAGATTATGTCCTACAAACTAATTCATCACATTGGCCTTTTGTCTTGTTTAAAGCAAGTTCTTCAGGTTGCAGTTATTTAAGGTTGAGGTTCATGGATTACCAAAGTAAATTACTGACCTATCTCTCCAGTTTGCTTGTGCTGCTTAGCTTTATTAGTACCGGTGCAGGTTCCAGCCAATCTGATCTAAGGCTACGTTCACACTGCAGGTCTTAATGCTCAATTCCATTTGTTTTTTTTTAATCTAATCAGATTTTTTTCTGTCTGGTTGTTCACACTACAAATAAAATGTGACAGCAAACGTTCTCTAGTGTAAACGTTCACAGCCTTTACATTTACATTATACATGCTTCCCTTAGCCAGTATTACTAGACGGAATCTCATAAATGTTCATTGATGATGACAGCCAGCTTTATCTATCTAGAATGCCAGATGATACACACTAATTAGTTAAATTAGATGAATATCTTATAGACATCAAGGACATGATGACCTCTAATTTCCTGCTTCACTAAAATTCTTAGAAACATGGTAGCTAACCAGATACTTATAGCTTTACCTTGGCCTCTTGTGACAGTATGAGGGATCTTTAAGTCTTTTTTTGACCTTGATATGTCTCTCATTTAGCTTTATAAACAAATGTGTAAGACTGCTTTCTTGCATTTGCGCAAAATATATATAACTAGAAAAATTCTGAATCAGACTGATACTGAAAAACTAGTTTATGCATTTAATACTTCTAGGCTGGACTACTGTATTAGTTACTGTCAGGCTGCTCTAAAAGCTCTACAAATACTATTACAACTGATCCAGAATGCTGCAGTGAGAAAGAGACAACATTTCTCCTATATCGGCTTCTGTTCATTGGCTCCCTGTTACATTTAGGATTTCTGTGATGCCCACCTCTTTTCAGCATCTATGTTTACAGGATTTTGGACTTTTATCAGTAGTTATTTTTAAAGTCTATGCACAGGTTGTTTTTCATCTCCCTCTGCTCTCTTCTTTTACCCACAACCCAATTTCATCGTGGCAGATGTATGCCCGCCCCATGCACTGCCAGAGTTAAACTGCCTGATAAAGGGAGTTTTTCCTAACCACTGTTTCCAGGTGCTTGCTCATAATCATTGTCTCATTATTGGGATTTTCTTTACATTACTGTAGTGTCTTTACCTTATAATATGAAGTGCCTTGAGATGAATAAAAGTACATTTTAAAAGTGTAAAATTAAAGTATCAACTAGTTGTTTCAACCATTTTTTTTCCTACAAATGTAACTGAACCCTTATCTTTCATAATAACATCGTAATAAAGAAAATATTAATACAACAGAATACAAACTTTATTCACACGCCATGAACATGTATTGTTTAGATCACAGGCAGACACAAACCAATCAAACTATTTAATAAAGACAAAAAAAAGCTCTGCTCACTCTTGCCTTTTTATCTACTGAGATACATTGCTCTCTGTGATTTAGCCAACTGAATTCAATAAGACGTAACCAGATGTTTCACGAGCCATCAAAGCTGATCCCCAAACCCCTGGAATGAATTAAAACGTTAAATGTAAGATTTAATTTTCAAATTTAATGAATGTCACCAAGCAGTCCTTACCTTTGACAGCCATCTCTCTTCTTATTCTCATGTCCTGTCTTTTTTACATTTTCTTCCATCTGTGAGTGAAGTGAACTCGCAACAAACTAACAAACTACACAGGAACAGTTTTCTGGTTGTGGATATTTGATGAATTGTTTCAAATGCTGCGTTTAAAATTATGTCCAACTTAAACAAGCTTTACTCTCTTTATTTTTACTCTGTTTATAAGGTTTAAAATAAAAAAGTAAAATAGAGACACATGAAAAGTGTGTAGCGATATAGCACTTATATTTTCTGCTGTTATCCATTCAAGGGCATTCAGACATCCAGTTTATTCAGCTTTAAAACTGAGAAGTTGATCATTGTGATGAACGACCATCTTTTGTAATGTGAAAGCGCATAACAGTTAGCTATTTGGGCTCATGCTAACTGTTAATTAAAGCTTTTTGCATCGCTTCCCTCGAGACTGATTACATATGGTTGTTACCACAATTAACCACTGTGTTGCCCATTATTATTGCAGTCACTTGAGTGTAATATATGATATATTGTATATACGGCTTTGTTTAAGGGAGTTAGCTGATGTGACTGTTTGGCTTCTGACTTATCTAAATGCTGCTTATCTGCTTTCTGTTCAAGGAACTGGCAGGCTCTTATCCTTGTGCTTCATTCTCACTGCTAGCTTTCATTTGAACTCATAATTAGCTGAAGGGCTTCTCCTGCTTGTTTTGCAAGCTTTAAATGGACTAGAAGGCCTTGACCTTTTAGGTCAGCCTATATAAGTCTCTAAGTGTTTCCACAGAGAGCTCAACTTTTGAAGTTGCAAACACTAGACTTTTGAAAAGCTCTCACTGAATAAAATCTAAAAAAACTAATTTTATTCTTAAGTATCCTCCTGCAAGTCATGACTGTGAATCTTATCACTGCATTTAGTTCATCAATTTACAAGGCAGTGATTATTGTTTTCATCTTTGATTACTGGTAAACTTGATTTAATCTGAACTTAACTACCACAACTATGAGTTCAATTTGATGGAACAAAGAGTATGCAAGGTTGTTTCCATGTGTTTTTAGGCATATTTGAATTCCAGTCTCATTTCAAATACCCGGCCTCCCTAAAGTAACTTTGTCCTTTTAATTGAGTCAACATTTAAACCTCTGTGTTTTGGAGAAATACTCCAGACAACCATCACTCTGGAGAACATCAATAATGTCACCGAGCACGCGCAGTGTAGTACACTAGTGCATGAAAGTGTCCAAAAACAACACTTAACAAAATGTGCAGCCAGTGTGCATGGTAATCTCAACCACACATGTCCACAGATACACTAAAAGCACTGCTTTGCTCTACTGCGAAGGCTTAAATTTGCAGTAGCATGATCCTACATAAACTCATTATTAAGCTGCCTAGCCTGCTAACAAAGTGAACAAACAAAACCGCTTAGAGGAGGAAAAGAGACAGCGTACTGCTCAGGGGTGGGCGGGCATATCAGTTGCCATAATCGAACAGGCTCGGGTTTTCTTTCCCTGATGTTGTCAACACCTCGGTTTTCCCAAAGAAGGATGCATAATCACCTTAAAGATAACTACAGTTAGCAAACAAAAATAATAATGAAATAAATAAGTAAATATTTATGGTGGGTTGATGTCTTTTATGACCTGGGTATTAATTTCTGCACAGATTCAGGAGCTGCATTTGCATTTTTTATTGATAATGAGTTTAATATCTATTGTGGCTGACCTAAATTTTCTGTATGGCACTGTCTGGCAGCTCCAACACGATGGTTTTATTGTGCTTTATTGTGCCCCTGCATGAATATTATGGGATACACTGATTTTCCTGGTTATTGTTTCCTCTTGGCTTAGCAGAAGCTCATATGCTGGCAGAATGTAAAGTCTACTGCTGTCTTGCACATAATTGTTTGCCTGTACAATTGGCTTTGTGGGGAAATCCCTACAGGAGGTTGTCCTCTGCACATTTGTACTGCACATTTTATAGTCAGGTAAACATTAGAAACAAATTCTATCTCAAATGTGGTCATAAGAGGGCCTGTTTCTGATAAATCCATCTAAACTGGTGAGCTTCATTTAAACTGTGTATATCCTGCTTCCAGTTGCATTCATGGGTAACCTTAAGTTCAGGTAGTTTATGGTGATCTGCTTCTTGCAAATGCTACATGGCATTTCATGAAAAAGTGGCTTAGTGCTCCAAGACATAGTTTGTAGATTTTTATACCCATGAGATGATTATTATCAGCTGCTTGATGTGTCTTAGCTTTCTGCTACATGTTACGTGAATTATTCGGTTTAAAATGATTCATTTCAGCTCATTATGTTTTCCCCTGCAGTGGGTGGAGATGCTTTGTCGAGGCGTGGCTTTTCAATGATGCCCCACAGATACACAAACCATATAATGTGCTGATGTAAAAATAGCACACGTTAACTTCACATTGTATGAGATATGGCTTATTGAGATGCATCATTTTGTTGACATTTGTTAATTTTGTAATTGCTCTAAAAAGACATAATGTAAAGAAGTATTACTTTATGTTACTCTAAAGGTATTGTGGGCGCCAGAAGTTAACGTAACTCAGAAAATGCTCCAGAGGTGTATTTCAATAAGTGCTCAGCTGTGTGTTTTAAAGGCTGGCTGCGATACAGGATCATCAAACATTCCTTATTTTCTGTCATACTCTTTGATTCCCCCCCCCCAAAAAAAAGAAAAAAGAAAAAAGAAAGGAGATGGAAGCATGTGAAAATATCAGACCAGCAGTTGGCAACAATTGAAGATGATCTCAACGAGAACCCTGCAGTCCCCCAGCATGGAGCAGATGGCTTAAGCAGATGATCTGTTGAACGCCACTCCTGGTGTGTTGCGAAAGCAGTGATGTGACTGGTGCTTACATAAAGATTTGCCATTCTTTCACTGATGGAGTTTGATATTTTAGCTTCTAACTCGCTTCTCTCAGGCAGTCGTTGACTAATAGCTCCAGCAGTCGTAATTAAAGTGAAAGCCACCTGGTGAGCTGTTCTCCAAGTTGGAGATTATATGAGGTTATGAGTGATTAGGAGTCATTCCTAGAGAAGCAGACGCAGTGCTATTTTAACATCATTTTTAAATCCTACTGTTTGAATGAAACTTCCGATTGCAGTGTCACATCAAATTAACATGCCTTACATAAAAAAAAAAACAGAATGATTCGGTTGTGAGTCAGGTTGAGGGTAGGCAAATTTATTAGCGGCACATTTGTTTGAAGTGACGACCAAGAGGAGGGAAGGGAAAAGAAGAATGTTTTCTCGCATCTCTTTTCCAATTGGAAGCCATCCAGTGGATGAAAACACTATAGATCAAGGCCCAACAGGGTCCCTCATTATTTTTTGTCTCCTTTCTTCTTCAAATTTGCCTTTACATACATTCTCAGTTCAGTTCTTTCATTTGTCATAGAATCTGACTTGTCTTAAGCTATCATAAATTCTTGTGGTAATGTCATACTTTTAAATTCTCCATATTATAATCCATTGTCCTACTTGCAGTGACTGCATCTACTTCAAAGGTTTTTCAGATACTTAAAGCTATTCTTTCATATCCTGAGATGACAGAGATGATGTCTGAAAGTTACGTTGTTTACGATGTCGTGGGATTGACTTGATGAATCTTGCATCAGTGTATTTTCCTCATAGTTAACATCTTCTTCCTGGGGCCTTTCTGTGCAAGTGTTATAGACTGCCAACTGTTTGGACTCGGGTCAACAGGGAGCCCAAATCACATGAATTATGCATGGTGTCTGCTCTCAGGCATACAGCCCTGTCTGTGCTGCCACTGCACATGCAGCGCCGGAGACGGAGACTGAGTTACAGAGATCATAGAGAACAGTGGCGAATAAAACAGATAGACAGGGGATAAAAAGAGAAGGAAGGGGACAGAGAAATATGGAAAATATGACCAAACACAGAGATGTACGCTACGCCATAGAGAAGAGCAAGCCATTTAAAATCATGGTTCTCTAAAATGAAATAATCTTAGCCTAGAGTTTCTGAAAATATAAATGGCAAAGATGTTAAATTGCGACCCTTGTTTGATTCTGGTAAATGTTTACCATTGGTGCCTGATAAATGTTATTAAAATGTTTTCAGACATCATTGTGGAAGCGTATAACTGCAAACAAAGCTCACCGTTGCTGTCGTCAGCGTCTCGGGTTTTGTAATTGTATTTTTTATAATTGCAAATTGAATATCTTTTTTTTTTTCTTGTGCTGCACAACACATTTGCTGGAAGCGTTCCTCTATCGTGCCATTTTCTTTTTTTGGCCTAGATCATTCTATTAATTAATCAAACACACAACTGGGGCATTGATCGATACAAATATTAGCTGTCGGTTGCAGGCCGACCCCCGTCTCTCCGCTCTCTGCGTGTTTCCTGTCTTTCTCTGCTGTGCGCTGTCAATAAATAGCTGATTAATGAACCGCTCACACTTCCATTCACTCCCACTGTATTTGGAAATTTCACAACTTTGACACATGAGCTGCTGACTTCATCAGCTCAGTGAAGCTATTGCACTCGAATGCAACAACCCAGAAATGAAACCAACGCCACCGAAGTATACGGTGTTAATCTCTCTTTTACCCATTTCGAGCAGAACGTATTTGCAACAAGTTTTATAGTCGGTATAGCTAGACAGCATCAGGAATAAATCTCCTTCTATAAATTTGAGTCAACTGACACTTTTGAGGCAGACGGAGGGGAAGAAAGGATTAAGAATGAGACAGAGATGCACAGGATTGGCTTTGTATGTCATAATAATATAAAGAAACTGAAAACAACTGAAGTATGTGCACCCAACAAGGAGGAAGAAAGTGTGAGCGAGGGGGAGTTGCAGGGGGGGGATAAAGGTGGAGAAGAGTATGTGAAAATACCACAGGGACTGCTGGACAGATTGGCCATCTGGACCTCTGAGCTGACAGCCTGACATGTTCCAAGTGCAGCAAACGTGGAGCAAATTCACTAAGCAGGGCCCCCCTCTTGAGATACGCAGCACATTACACAGGAAGCATAATTAGAGGCATGGTGAGGCCTGCAGCGTCACCTTGAACAGAATGGTCAAACAGAGATCAATGTTCTGCTCTCTAAATTAATGAGGCTAATGTCGGCGTGACAGCATCGACACTCGGGATCTGTGGGGAATCAGACAGATTTCACCATGTGTGAATGGAGACATGAAGCAAGTACGAGCTTATTAAATTCCAGAGCACGCCAAAAAAAATGCCTCAAACACACATAGCTAGAACCCAAGAAAAATGATTAATGAATATTTTAATTGGACCAATTCATATTGCTCACCGATAAAGTCATTGTTTTCGTTATAAAACATACTGTCGAAAGTGAATAAAGAATACAGCTGCTTACTAAATATCAACAGATTCAAGGGAGGAGGGAGAGAAATTTACAATAGAAAATTATCATTTTGCATCGTAGAAAGGTCCAAAACAAGCAATCCACAACTCGGTGCGTCCAACTCAAAACGGATGAAACACAAGCGCACGCGGGAAGCACACACAGCGGGAGGGAGGCGGGTGATTATCTTGAGGAGAGTGAAGCATGTATTAAACAAAAGTCATACAATGTAAAGCAGTGCTCAGAGTGATCTTCATATGAAGACTGTAGCAAGATTTTTTTTTTTTTTTTCCACAAAGACATACACGTTATACACATGAGAAAAGCCGATTCAGTGATGGAGCACTGCTGTACGTCAGGGGTGTTGAGGCTAGTTTAGACTTTTTTTTGGTGGGGGGAGGTGATTTCATTTAGAAGAACCCTTCCTGGATCAGTCAGGACCCTTGTTTGGGAGAGCCAAAAACCAAGAATGATCCATTTGGCTCTTTGGTATTTGTCATTGAAAACGGCAGAAACACATATATATATTTATATATATATATATATAAAGTACAACGTTAACGACATTATAATTTCAGAAAATCACATTTCACCCTTGATTTTTTTTTAATCTTTTATCCCCTCGTTTGCTTTTGATTGCCCTTTCTGTCCTCCAAATCGTTCAAGACAGTCGAAGTTTGATTGCAATTAATGTCAACTTAAAAAACTCAAAAAATAATAATAATAATGATAAAAAAAAAAAGCAAATAAACAAACATCTTCACCAAATGTTATTGGCTGGGGGATAGTTTGCTTTCTTCAGGCAATTTTCCACAAGCTTCAAATGGATATTCCAGCTGCTTACTTAATTTCCACCAGACGACAGGCTTCCTCTTTACTGACAGGTGCTTAAAAACTCAGCGACTCGTTCCATACATTTTCTGCTCCAGTGAGGCACATTTACATCATAGCCTTTGAATAGTCTTTCTTTAAAAAAAAAAAAAAAAAAAGTGGAAAATGACAGAATGACGCTTCATATGGAAACAAAATATGCAAGCCCACTTTAAATTATACACAGATTTGTTAACAGAGCAATCACCGTTACTTCAGTGCATTTTCATCGACGACTAATTGCTCGGTTTACACTTTTTAAAGCCTCTTGAATTTGTACATTGCCTCGTTGTCCTCATGGAGACAGTCAGCTGTTAATATCTATACAATAAGCTCGGGTGTTGTTCATAATCATCCAGTTAGTTCTCACGAGTTTTCATCAAAAGGTCTACTGTACAGCATACAGTAAGATTGTATGTTCACAATCATCAGTGTCAGTATCTGTGTGGTGATGAAGCGATGTGATGGAACGCAGCAAAGCTGATGACCAGAGACCACAGGCCAAAAAAAAACGAAGAAAAAATTAGAAAAGTTTAAGGAAAAAACAAAGACAGTAGTATTTCCTTGTGTTGGTCCGCGGTTGCCGTTGTTAGCGTGGAATGCCATCGTAAGTGTGTCCTTAAATGTGAACTATCCCGGTGGGTTCTCTCTTCTTGCGTCTTTGTGGTTTGCTGCTGCATCACTCGAAAGCAGTCCTTTTGAGGGTTAATGGATGGTAGGCAAGTCTCCCAACCAGGCACCAGGTAGGGGGCGTGGACATGTATACTCATTCTGCAAGAACAGGAAAAAAAAAAAAGATACAATGAAGACCATTTAACAGTTGGCCAGCACCAGTTACAGAGGTGGTGGTTACAATGTAAAGTTAATTACAGTGCCCAGTGATTTGATAACAGTACAATGGGGCTGTGACAGTGCCAGCAAAGCAAATTAGGGTAAGCAATTAAGCAGATGATGAAATCCCATAAGCTTAGATAACTTAGAAGGCTGAGGTGGAGTGACTTCCCAAATGTCTCACAGAGATTAAATGAAGGCTCAGCACACAAGTTTTCGTTCTGAAAATGTAATTAAAGCTCAAATTAAAATATTAAATTAAAAAGGCGTCGTTTTCACTTTAGTCAGTAACTGTTTACTACTGTTTGATTATTAACATACAACTGGATTAATTATTATAACGATTTTAATTTATTATTATGGTTACTGAAAGAGAGCCCCCCCCCCCCCTTTTTTTTCCCAGACTCTTTGTTTTTAGAACAACGTGCTCCTGAAAAAGTATAGAGAGAGAGTAACTTCATTATACATATCTGTCCATCCATCCTTCAGCTTAACCCAATCTCATGTGTGTGTTTGGACTGTGGGAGGAAGTAGCTGGAGAGAAGATGTGAATGCCACACGGAAAGACCCCAGACCACCACACCATCATGCTCTGAGTATCCTGATACACGCTCAATCATCCAGGTAAGAAAATTCCGTTCATCTGGGCGTAGCGTCTTCAGTGGGAGAAATGTTTTGTTGACCGAGCTTATAATCAGTATAATGTTCGTCGACGAACATTGCCATTGTTCGTCACTCGCCTACTTTTAGTCATTATGTAAATGTACTGTTTATAAGGTCGGAGAAACCTGCAGTCAGCTGAGACTGAAGAAGTCACTTGGATGAGTGATGAAGCGTTTCTCCCAGTATAAACGCTAACCCCAGATGAACAGTGAACTTTTTGGGCATGCTCTGAGTAGTTATCTTTCAATCCATGTTAAGTCTGTGATAGACCCGGCGACCTGTGCGGAGTACACCGTGGGGGATAAGTGCACGGTCACACCTAAATACGAGGATAATAAACGGCTCATTGCTATCACACAGCACATTGGATACACTAGAAAAAAGGAAATTAGAAATCATCACAGGTGAATAATTTGGAACATTTCAAATGTCAGTGCTTTCCCACAGGTCGAGTCAACCTTGTTAAGATGTTGCAAATAAGTAAGAGTTTTTTTTTTTTTTTGACATTTTAATCTAACCTGATATGAACTGACCTGCACACTGGAAAAAAAAAGGCAAAGGCACACTCAGCCTTCTTATCCAGTTTTGCCTCTGAGCATTTTTGCTCTCAGACCCTTTATAACTTAACCTTTAAAAGAGCCTATTTGTGACTTGGCTACAGGTAAATCCACATTGCATTAATAAGAAAAAAAAATGCTCAGAGTTTTGACAGGCTAAGCAATTTCTAAAGCTTTCCGAATCTGCTCAAAATTATCCCAGCTCAAGTTTTTGCTGCTCGAGCTGAGATTGTTGTCAGTGTGAAGCAGATCTTTGTAACAAAGGGCTCAGACGAGTATGCCCCGAGCAGAACTTTGATTTAAACGTTATCAAACAGGCTGACAAGTCTTCACTCCACTCTTTATCTACCTCTCAGGTGGATGTGAAAGAAGTGGAGACAGCTGCGCAAATTGTCATACCTTAGACAATTTCAACACCGCACAAAAACAGAAACAACTTGCAGCAAAACCTGAGACTGTGCATCTCTGAACACACGTGCAGCAGCACAGAGACAATAAAGTGCACAACTCTCTGCAGACACACACCTAAACGGAAGGAAGCAATCCTATCAGGTACTGAGCCATCAGATCATCCACTCAGTCATTTCTGCCGTTAATTACTATTGCAGACTTAATTTATCACACTGCAAATGGTATGCACAACATGCACGTTACTAAATATCCAGGTTTATAAAAAAAAAATGCAATTATATATGCATAGATGAGCACTGAATTTCAGCCATCAGTCAGCAAGATACATGAAAAGAAGGTCTTGAATAGATCTTCATAAATATGCATGTAACAGATGTGCCTGCAATCCTGGTAGATTCACAAATGCACTCAGTTGATATCCTCCTATGCATCCAATTGGCACATATCATTTTTAAGTTGCTTTAGCGTGCCTATAGTTGCTGCTGTGGCTACAAGCCACTTTGACACCTACAGTAACTCTACCCACAGTCTGTTGTTGCAGATGCCTTCTCTGTTCGGTACCCGGGGCTGTTATTGCTGCTGCTGCTGCTGCTCTGTGCATTGATGGGCAAAGAGGTCCCATATCAGCACATTACAACCAAATATAAATTGATGCAGAACTGTAGTGGTCCTGATTATAGCTCGCATAGTCTGTACTTTGCATTCCAGAAACAACTTGGAACATTACAGACTTTGGTCAGAATGGCTGTAATTTTAATCTGTATTCAAGAGCTATTCTTCACATAGCTCGCTGAGTGATGGCAGAAGTGAGGACTGATGATAAAAGCCCACCATTTCCACATGTTAACTAATCAGCTTTATGTTGCTAATTTGCATTTGTGCAAGACAACAATTATTAATTTCTGTAGTTTTGTTATTGGCTCGATGCAAAATGTCCTCTTTTTAGCACAGTGCAGACTTTCCTTCGCGGCTACTGACATCTCAGCTGAGCTACTGCAAAACTCGTTATGCTCCTTCAAGATCATTTTCTTGAATTGCTTGGGCAAAATGAGTGCTATTGTACTAAACACTTGAGCTCATGCCTCTTCAAACACTTCCAATGCAAACAGCCATTAGATGGTCAGTGGCTTCTGAAGCTATACGTTTTATATCCTCACATGATGTCTTTGTTCCCAGACTCCTTCATTCAAATCATTTCTACTGGCGAAAAAATAAAAGATCATTAACCTCCTTCATAGCAACAGTGAAGGTTGCTGTTACACAGCAATGACGAGGTTTTGTGAAGTGACTTCACTTAAGCAGTTAAGTTTTTTCTTGTTGCAGAAAAATTATTTTTTTCCTCTTGTTGCTTTCCCACCATTGTTTAGCAGGACAGCTGAAGAGCAATGCTGACAGCCTTTGACTTCTTTTTCTAGCTTGTTAAAACCTCTGCAGGAGCTACTGGTATATTCAATAAGGCAACACATAAGTTGGTGTGCTTTTGTTTAAAAAAAAGCTCAATAAATTCTATATCCAGGGGTCCCTGCCTCCCACCACTGAAAAATGGCAATATGTGGTAGAAGTCTAGCTGCTGTTTACTTACAACTGAAGATCACAGAGAACCTATTTCACTGTGCCACACACACAAAATCTCCTCCACATTGCAGCACTTTCCAGGCATCTGAACTGACAAACATGACGTCCACAGAAAAGCCAGTAGGCGACAAGATAGTCCAAAAATTTGAGGAAGATTTTTTTTTTAATATCCAAATGATACGTGTACTTTCTCATTTTAGATCTCTTGCCAACCCATAACCATCCACCCTCTTGGACGCTTGTGAAGTCGTGCTAGTTGTTCAGAAAAGAAGACATAAGAAGCTGGCGTCGATCCTGCTGGTTTCAAAATGGACAGTTTCCCCTGAATACACAGAGAGAGACGGCTTGGCTTCTGGAGCACCAACCTCATCAGTCCCCCTACACAGATTTACTGCGGACAGAAGCGATGTGCGGGCTTCACATGGGACAGCCTCTCAACGAGTACAATTCTAAACAGGCCTGGCACAGAAATCTAGTGCTGTCTGCTGTAGTGGCATTACTTTGAAACACAAAACGTGTCCCCAAAAGTAGCACTGTATGAAGGCTCATGATTTATTCATAGTGGATGAAGTCCCACATTCCAACTCATGTACTAAACAGTTGTGGATGATATTGTTGATAAGTATGCCCAGTACTCTACTCTTTTACCGTCACTCTTGATAACAGGGAAATTAATTTTCACATGAAGCCTGCTTGTACAAGAGTACTTTATAATCAATGCAGGTGTGACTTAAAATTTCTTGAAAAATGACGGCTACAACCAGAGCCCATGAGTGCGAGCCCTTTGTTTGTGTGCTTTAAGCATTGCACTACTCTAACAGAGCTATGAATAAATAGGTGTGAATGTGGTTGTCTCTATGCATTAGCCCATTGATGGAACAGCAACCTGTCCACAGCTTACCCCGACTCTCACCCAGTAACGGCTGGGACCGGCGCCAGCCCCACTGTATCTCTAAACTGCATACGTGGTTAAGAGTTTCCATGTCCTTCTGTTTTTGATTAGTAGTGGAAAATTAGCTGTTCCAAAATTACACGGTTGTAAAATTGTGCACAGACGTATATAAGCAGCATTTGATAAACCGTTCTAATGTATCGTTATGTGTTTATTTTTGTGTTGTGTACTTTGTGATCTTGGAACAAAAATCAAATCCAAGGTGAAAGTCGTGTTTCATTTCATTTAGTGTTGTAACTGCAAGATTTGAAAATAAAGGTTAATGATATTGGTGCCTGTCTTTTAAGACTGCTGGTTTTTAATTTTAGTATATAATTTGAACAGTCTAAAAAACGTGTGGATGAATATTAGAATCAGATAGAATGCAATAAAAATAAAATCTTGGCACTAATTTCACAGATTGAAAAGACTTCAAGAACAAAGGGGATGCTATAATAAAGCACAGAACATTTTTGTAGTTTTTTTAGGCTACAAATACATCTGATCTCGTTCTAAAAATCATAATTTGACAACCACTAGGTCTACAGTTTTAATAATACTCAAGCCTTTAATCAAGTTTTTTTTTTAAGGCAATATGGGTGTCCACGTCTTCTGTTCTTAAGGCTTGTTTTATGATTTTCATCGTGAACTGACAGGTGTTTTAATCCAACCTTTGAGTAAGCTTTCTACACGCTGTGAAGCGGTTTCATATTAGGCTTGCTTCTGTCTTTCGTCTCTGTTCACTGACACGCGATTGCTTTTTGCAGCATTTGGACCTCAGTGTCAGAAGAAAGCCAGTACAATAATTTCATTTTAGAGACCTAGCGAATCCAAAGTTTCCGGTCTAGTTCCGAAATCCTCTCTCTCTTAACTTTCACACCGAGCCACTGCGTAAGCCCCATCTCTGTAGGTTTGTGACTGTCGATTTCACCGTTCCTATACCATCTCTTGCTCTCACACACGCACGCTTGCACCCTCCCACATACCCCTGTAAAGCTTATATTCTTGAACATTAGTTAGGATTTATTATTGACACTTAATGTTTGAGGGAATGTACTGGCTGCGAGTGCCGCGAGACTGAGTTGTGTTGTGAATATTGGCTGTACGGTTGCTGGTGTTTTTGTGTGTAATAAATTCTATTTTATCACTCATTCTTGCAGAAAGTGCTGCCAAATGACTTCATTATTTGGCCATTTGATTTTTGTTAGAATCCTAGTTGCAAAATCAGATGGGGGCAGGATGAAACAGAATGGGTTTCCATTAAAGTTAAATTTTGAGAAAATTTCCAGATAATCAACAAAAAAAAATGTGACTTGAATTGCATTTCTATGAAAATATCAGTCCTCTGTAATGTGTTATTTATATTCTCTCTCTCCTCTCTCTTTGTATGCTCTGTGGAGGGGAGGGTTTAAACAAAAGTATTCTATGAACTGTTTTTGAATTAAAGTCTGAATCAAACATAATCAGACAACTGAATGACAAGCAGTTTCACAACCACTTGCATCGCCACCTATTATCATGGGACAAATTAAGCGGATAAATGATCCTGAGTTGATTCCAAGCGTTTGGAATCAGAAGCTGCCAGTTTGCATTTGGTAGCTGTTCACTGGAACTCTCTGTGAGGTCCGAAGAAGAGAAAAGAAAACTAAAGTGAATGATTGCAGAATCCTTTGGCAAAGTCATTTCCAACATTTACAACTGATACATGCTCTTGTAGATGGAGAATAGAGAATTTACAATAAGGTACAAACCACTGGTTACAATCAAGAGTTGGGAAGACCATGTTGCACATTGACAGAAAGCATGAAATAGAGTCCGCCCAGGATTGGAAAAAACCTCTTTGGACAGATAAAACCAAGATTAACTTGTACCAGAATGATAACAAGAGAAAACAATGGAGGTGGAATGTAGCAGCTCATGAACTGACGCTAACCACATCATCTACTGATAGAAGTTAGCAGAATGAGTTTTCTAAAGCGATACACTCTCTGCTGAGATTCAGCCAAATGCTGCTGGACATTTCAAATGGATGATAACCCAAAGCATATTGCGAAAGTAGCCCAAGAGTTTTTCCAAGCAAAGAAATGGGATTTTTCTTCAATGGCAAAGTCAGTTACCCGATCTTAACCTAACAGAGCTTGCTTTTTAGTTACTGAAGAACTGAAGGCAGTGAGATCCACAAACAAGCACCAACTGAAGGTGGCTACAGTAAAAGCCTACTAGAGTATTTAAAGGGAGAAAATACAATGATTTCAACAAGTCATTGCCTCCAAAGGCTTGAACGGAACAAAAACCTATATATTTCAAATTAGGTAGGTTTGGATAATTACTTTTAATAATCTGAAAATGTGGGATTATGTACATAAATGGAAGTAATTCAGAAACAGCTGATGGAGTACTTTTGTTACAGCACTTTAATTAATGGCACAGTTCTACATTTAAACATGCCTTGATTGTTTACCACAGAATTTAGCTGTGGTGGTGTACATAGGAACAATTACAAAAACTGTCAATGTTCATTAAGCTAGTTTCCATATTAG
>VUQR01000243.1:3420-17983 GCA_015108515.1 Hemichromis elongatus | reverse complement strand
AAGAAAAAAAAAAAAAAAAAAGGGGGAGTGGGGGGGGGGGGGGTGTTGGAGGTTATTTATTGGTTTTTTCCCCTCGTTTTAATCCCATTTTGCGCTTGACTTTTAAGTCTAACAATGTATAGAAACAATGTCGGATGCACTGTCTAATCCCGTTTGGGCCATGAAGCTCACTCCACACTGACAGTAATGACTTTCATTTCCTCTGCTGAAGCACCATGCAGACACTTCACAAGCTGGACGCCCCAGTTCTGCCACGCTTGACAGGACAGTGATCCGTTTCTGAATCAGTCTTAACCTAACCCCCCCACTCATCCCTAATTTATCACTTTAACCCCGTCTTCCTCCTTCCTGACTTGGAGATGCAGGGTTCCCCCCTTCCCTGACCTGTGAAAGTGATTAACTTGCTCGTCCATTCATCAGATGCCAGATTTTATCTTTATGCCCACTTCCCGTTCCTCCATTAAAAGGATGTTACATATCAACAGGGTGAGCGCCATGGCAACGGGGGGCATGCTACGATGAGGGCAGACTAAGGCTCAGACGCTCAAAGAGGGCTCAAGACTTGGAGTTTGTTCATCCGTCAGATGTTAGTCCAAATCAAGAGAAGAATTACCTGCACCATGACTGCGGGCAAATACACATGACAATCAGATCAAGTTTGACATGACATACTTAGACATCCCCTTTCAGGACTGTAGCTACCAACACGCACATCAAAACTTTTTAATAGCAGTTCTGAAACCACTATTTTAATGATAAAACTAAAAGAAGCCCAATTGAAAACCAATTGACATAAAATTTTATCTCAACAGTTCTGGGTTTCCTTTTAGTTTCATAATTTGACAATAACATTATGACATAATTCAAAAAGATCCATGTCTGGATACCAATGTATAGCTCTTTTGTCTTTTACCTTCATAACAGCTTTAACTCTTGATGATTCAACAAATCGGCAGACGCATTCTTCTGAGATGTTTCTCCATATTGACATGACAGCATCACACACTTACTGCAGATTTGTCGGCTGACACAATGGGAATCTTCTGTTCCACCACATCCCAAAGATGCTTTACTGGTTTGGGATGTTGTGACTGTGGAGACCATTTGAGTACAGTGAATTCACCGTCATGTTCAAGAAACCAGTTTGAGATGATTTGAGCTTTGTTATTCTGATGGAAGCAGTCATCAGAAGATGGACTCACTGTGGTCATAAAGAGATGGACATGGACTGCAACAATCCTCATGTAGGTGTGGTGTTTAAACAATACTCAGTTGGTACTAAGGGGCCCAGAGTGTAGCAAAAAAAATCTCCCCCCACACCATTAAACCAGCAGCAACAGCAGCGTGGACAGTTGATACAAGGCAGCACTGATCCTAAACTGTAGCCTGGGCTTCTTGTTCTTAGCTAATAGGAGAGGCAGCTCTTCTTCTGCTGTAGCCCATCTCTAACAAGGTCGTGCCGTGTTGTGCATCCAGAAATGATTTTCTGCATAACTCAGTTGTAATCACTGCTTATTTAAATTACTGTTGCTTTCCTATCAGTTTGGCCATTCTCCTCTGGCATCAACAATTTTCACTTAGAGGACTGCTGTTTACTGGATATCTTCTTTGTTTTTGGTATCTGTAAACCCCAGAGGTGGTTGTGTGGGAAAATCCCAGTATATGAAATATTCAGATCACCATTCAACATTCAAAGTCTCTTAAATCACCTTTCTTCCCCATTCTGATGCTTGGTTTCAACTTCAGCACATCATCTTCACCACATTTACATGCCTACGTGCGCTGAATGGCTGCCACGTGATGGACTGATTAGATATTTTTATTACCTGACAGTAAAATAGATGGACCAAGACAAAAAGTGGGTGGTGAGCGTGCACTTCTTTATAAGCCTTATCATTTCGCATTAATGCGCTATGTGCACTGAGTAAAGCCTTATTTAAACATGAATGGTAGGATGGTGTCAGCAGTATCAGAGTACATGTAGTTCTTGTGAGGATGAGGAAGGTGTAGATTCAACATGAGGTGATGGAAGAGCTTTTATAGACCAACTAGATCAGCTAACAGCCCTGCAACATCAGTCATCTCCCCCAGGACAGTGGGAGTACCATGACAGCACAGAGAAAATCCAAGGTAAACTATGCAAAAGCCTGCAAAAGTTTGAATGGCTAAAAAAACCCAGATGCATTTTCAAGTGATTAGTGCCAGTTTTGCCAGTGTCTACTGACCCATTATCACTTTAGGCAGAGAGGCTGAGTGAGATAAAAAGAAAGAGCGAGACCGAGATACCGCATACCCAGACAGAGACATAGGGCAAGTGGTACAGACAAAACCTCCCACACTGTCTTGAATGCATGGACTTCTGTCCCTCTGCTCAACCCACACGATCAGCCCAGACGGCAGATCCGTGTCACAACCACACAAACACAACCTGCTGTGCCTTCTTCACTCTAGCCTGTAACCCACTTCTTTCTGAGATCACACGGCGGCATATCCTTTTCATAGCTCCTGTTGCGTTTGAGTGACAAGGGCCCAGGAAAAAAGGAGGGGAGGTGGAGTAGTTTGGGGAAGGGGGGGAGGGGAGGAGGGGATCATTGCCATAAATACAGAATCAACAAAGGTAAAAAATAAGATGGAAGACAGAATAAACAGCGTAAGTGAAACGTGTTGAGGGTGTTGAGTGTGTGTGTGTGAGAGACAGAAGTGCTGGCGATAAACAGGTTTATTTATGCAAACAGTGTACAGCAGCCAAATGCTGGCCTCCTAGGGTCTGACTCACAATGAAGCTCTATAAAAAGACCCAGCTGCACCTATGATCGCACACACAACACAAGCAGCGACTTTGTCAATCACACGCTGATGTACAGTCAATCCCAGCGGCTTGTCACTACTGCTGAGACTAAGGTATATACACACGCACACAGCAGCCTGTACCGTGTGCCAGCTACCGAACGTCCTCAAATAACCTCTCTGATATCCTAAAGAGGTAAAACACATACAGAAAAGAACAGTTTAAGGTTCATCTGTACAAAGAAACTGCATCATTTCAGATTCAGTGTCATGCAGTAGTTTTGATCTCGGCTGCGGCGGCATTTAAAATTCCCGTGCACTCGAGAAAACCCCTCATTAAGACAGTGAAACACCAAAACCTCCAGCTGAAGCGAGCCCCGTGAAAAATCAGCCAGAATCTCAGCTGAATGAGCCGTGAGCAGCGGTGGAGGCAGCAGCAGCAGCAAGGAAGAACGCGGTGGATGAGTGGAAACCTCTGGAGCTCCCTAACTGCCCTTCACTGTTGTCACATAACAGTCTACTTGTCTGATGTGGAGATAGCCGAGAGGAAGCGAGGGCTTTGATCCTTAATGGGGCCATGTCGGCTCTGTGGAAATGACATTCATGGCTTGTATTTACACAAGCACAATTATGGAGGTAATTTGGTTGGTGGACAATCTATTAGAGTGAAACTATGTCCGAGTAATAACACAGATTAAAGGAAAGGTTATGGCTGGAGCCTATTTGGGTGTAAATGAGGAAAACGAGCTTCTGCTAAATAAGCCCAAGAACACATTAACCTTTAGATCTACAGCCAACCTTAATGGCTCCGTATGCTTCAAACAAAAGTGCCTGTCTTATTGTCTAACCGCGTCTGCAGCCCTCTTTCTAATGACAGACTCGGGATTGGGTGTTTGACAATTTTTATAGATGATCTTTATGCAGGGGCTAAACCAGATGTGGCTTGATCTTCCACTTTTTTTTCTTTTTCTTTAAATATTCCACCTACTTCTGTCAGTTCTCGTGTTTACAGTAAAATACATCACCCAAGAGACATTATCAAGGCGTAAAACATCTCTTTTTGATGTAAAGGTAAAAAGAGGACGCAGATATTGTAACCATTTGAAGCAAATACCCATCACCAGGCACAGGTTCGGGAAACAGCTGCTAATAAATACCACATGTGTTGGCTCGGATGCATCAGTTACAGTGATGACGTCAGGTTTTGGGTTAATGGGACTCTTAGATTTTTAGTTCACTGTTACACTTCAATGGATGAGAGCAACACTACAACCATATTGAACTCAACCCCCCACCCTCCTAAGACAACCTAAGTTTGCATTCTTTCCTTCACTTTGCACAGTGCCTCATGTTAATCCTTACATTTGTCATAATTACGTTGTTTATGTAAGGTTTTCTCTAAAGCTGCCTTAGTCATGACACACCGCTTAGTTTCTGTATTTATGTACTAAGGCTCTGTAGTTAGCCTGCAACCTCATAAGGCGCAACTATAAATCAAGCTGGATTTATACAGGCTCACCGTCACTTCAGTAAGTACACCTGCTTAACTGCTCATTAACGCAAATATCTAATGAGCCAATCACAGGGCAGCTTCTCGACACATTTAGACGTGTTAGACATGCTCAAGACGACCTGCTGAAGTTTAAAATGAGCATCAGAACGGGGACAAAAGGTGATTTAAGTGATCTGGATTGTGGCATGGCTGGCATGAGTATTTTACAAACTGCTGATGTAATGGGATTTTTCCACACAGCCATCTTTATAGCGTTTACAGAGAATGGTCTGAAAGACAGAAAATATTCAGCGAACAGCAGTTCTCTGGGAGAAAATGCACTGTTGATGTCAGAGAGGTCTGCCTCAAGGTGTTAGGAAGCCAAAAGTAACTAAACAATGCACCTATTACAACTGAGGTATGCAGAAGAGCATCTTTATCAAACCTAGAGGCAGATGGGCTCCAAAAGACCACACCAGGTGCCACTCCTGCCATAATATAATGAAACTGAGGTTACAGTTCACATGGGCTCAACAAAATTGGTCAAGATTGGAAAAATGTTGCCTCGTCTGATGAGTCGTGATTTTCGCTGCAACATGGCAATAGTAGGGTTAGAGTAGTGGAGTTGGAGTAAACAACATGAAAGCTGCAGCCTACCTGAGCACTCTTGGTGATCATGTCCATCTCTTTATGACCTCAGTGTGCCGATCTTCTGATTTCTGCATCCAGCACGATAAAGCACCATGTCACAAAGCTCAAATCATCTCAAACTGGTTTCTTGAACATTACATTGAGTTCACTTTAGTCAAATGGCCTTCACAGTCTGGAGAGCTCAATGCAATAGAGCGCCTTTGTCAGCTGCAGCAAGTGAGAGATGGTGTCATGTCATGTTTCCAGAACCTCCAGTCATGAAGAATTAAGGCACTTCTGAAGGTAAGATGTACTTGATAAAGAGGCAGTTTATCTTTGGGCACTAAGATTAAAGAGACATGGAAAGAAAATGGAGGTCCTGGAGAAATGGTGCAACAAGGACAAGATTCCCCTTCAAAATGGTCCCATACTCAACACATGTAAGTAGGTAATGGTATATGTGACTGTACATAAATTCATTAGTAGCCATCTCACAACCTGTGTTTGGGAAACAACAAATTATTTAGAAACTGTTATTATTATTCCTTATTAACAACTATTAAGACAGGCTGATTCTGTGTTAGTTCACCAAATGCTCCCCAATCGGATTTACATGAAAATGAACTTGTGTACAGCAGCCAAAGATGGAACGTTTTCTTTTTTTTAAAACTATGCAATAATAATAATAATGCACTTTAATGTGCAAAACCCCAGACACTGTCAATGAGAGGAGAGGCAATGTAATTACAAACACCATGCAAACCACCCTTTCGCATACTTCCTTAGATGTACAGGCATGCGCTGAAGATGCTGTGTTGTAATAGCTATGTTTCCTCTGTGCACTTCATCCAGAAACAACACGCTCTACAAAGGCTTTGTGCTGAAAGACTAAATTCCTGCTGGTTTGACACTCCTCTCTCCTTTCTGTCTCTTTTTTTCCCTAGTCTTCTTCTCGCCGTCTCTGCCTGGGCAGCAGAATCCGCACATCAAATAAATACAGAGCAAAGGGAATCGTGTTTCATTTGGAGACAGCAAGAAAAGGTCACGGACAACGGCAACACGCGAACTGTGGGCGTCAGAAGAGAAGCCGTTTCAGTGCAAATACGTGCAGACGACTCTCTTTGAAATCGAATCTGATTTAAGGGATTTAATAACACCTACAAACTGTCCGAAAATCGATTGGAGCCCATGCATTCCTCACCTAGCATACAGAGCACCCAACAGACAATGGCTCATTATGAAGCCACCAAATGTTATTATCATCAAAAAGCTCCTGAGCTGGAGACTTTGGAGACGGGGTGGTCGTATTGCGGACTCCATCGTCGGCTTGGGTTTGAGTTTTGAGCCGCTGGTAAAAACACAAAGTGGTGAGCAGAGGCAGAAACACTGGGGCCCAGGACTGTAGCCTTTGGCCTGAGATTCAAACAACTGACTTGCGGCGCTCTTTATCTGAAACAACCACAAAACCCCCCTAACTACTCTTTAGAGTTCAAATGGGGACGTAAGAGGAAAGGCAATGCTAAACAGTGATGGGGAGATGGGATTTCAAGGTCTGGGACTGTAGTTACACTGCTAATCTTGGTTAACATGCATTTTGTGGTCATTGAAAAACAAAGGCAATGGCACAGCTCCCCCTAAATAAGGGATTAATTATGAGGCATTGAAGAAAATGAAAAACATGCTCGGAATAAGAAAAAAAAATAGAAGGACAATAGAAAACTGAAGCAAAGTGTTTTATTAAAAGCAGTTGATATATTTAAAAAAACAACAATAACATCAAGTTAATATTATTATTAAAAATAACAATACAAAAAGCTGAAAACATGAGAATTATTATTTTGAACAAGACAAAACTAAAATCTGACAATGAATAAATATTTCAGATGTTAAAACAATGGAGAAAAAAAACAGTCTTTCAAAGTAAAAGATGACGTGGCAGGTGTGTAAAATACTCGTAACGGCCAACAGTGCTCACACCTGATCAGCGACACCGTCCTTCACGTCCAGGAGGAAGATCAGCTTGACGTTATCACGCTGTTACCTGTGCAAAGAGACATTGGTTGTCCTAATTTCACCACAGATAGACACAAACGCCAACTGACGCTGATTTACTCCTTACTGATTCACAGTCACTTTTAGGAGTGAGGGCAGAGTGCAGGGAAATAACCGTTTTCCTGTGATCTGCTGCGAGTGACAGTCCCGGCAGCTTTGCGCACACAGATGTGAGCTGCCGCATTGTCTGACAGGGCCCTGTCATCGCTGCACATGTATATAGTTGCAAAAACATAAATGGCTCTTACAGTGTGATGGATGCAGAGAAAGCAAATTAAAGCCCTTCAGACTGGAAGCTCTCTTAGTCAAACAAGGCTTGCATCTGCACCTTTAAAGCAAGGCAGCAGACTGATTATGTTGTGAGAGTCCTTGTCTGAGAGCATCATGTGTACTACGCGCATTTCTGTTAGATCAAAACCCGGGATGTCAAACGTAAGGCCATGGGGCTAGAATCGGTCCGCCAAAGTCTCCAATCTGGCCCACTGGACAACTTTAAAATATGGACCTTTTAACTGTATCTTTATACATTTTAAAGCATTTTCTGTTGATTTATGGTCATTCCTATTACACCAAGGTTATTGTAAGTAAAGAAAAACAATGAAATGACAGAAAAAATTCCTTGGTTTTTCACCAACTACTGTAGACAAGTCGTTTTTTTACAGTCTACAGTAAACACAAAAAATAAAAATAAAAGGTATTTTCTGAATGAAAACTTCAGATTTTATGATTACAGGACAGTCTGGGAAACTAATCACAACTTTTTCTGTAATTGTACATATTTCTCATAAAGTTTCACTGCTGCGGCCTGCTTAAGATCAAAGTGCTTACCTGCTGCTGCGACAGGCATCCAGGTCTTCCTGTAGCAAAGACGCTCTCATCTGAAGGAAGTTCACCTGAAACACAGACAGAATGGCACAGAGTAATCTTTAGCTCTTTCCCCTATTGTGACGAGTTTTGACACCCAAGCATATATCAACAAAGACGTGGTTTGACGACCATTAGAAGAGTGTTATGTGTTTTTACAAGGGTAACTGCATAGGCAGAGACCGCTTTCACTAACTTCTATATGCAAACTCAATCATATTGTTTTATATTCAGGCCCGAAACATGGCCGAAACCACTCAGGTTAGAAAAGAGCTTCAAGAGCTGCTACTAGTTGGCTTTCAAGGCTTTCAACCATTCAAATATATTCAAGTATGAGGGAAGCAAGAACTGGTTCATGAGGACACAGGAATGGGAAGTGGAGAAGGGTTTGATTGATTTAGGTCAGTTGTGCTTTTTCAGAAGAAAAGCACAGTTGTTGACTCCTGGGGTCACGACAGCGGGGGCCGGGGGTCAGGAGATTAGGGCAGCGGGGTTAAGGCATGCTGGGAAGATTACAGGCCCAGGTTAGCCGAGGTTAGGAGGCAGCACCGATCTTTTGTTTGGCTACAAAGTGCCGGTTTATTTATGAAGTGTGCTTCGCTGAAGTGAAAATAAACTCCATCTACATTTACACGGCATCTAGAGCCTGGCAGAATAATCACAGCTCCAAAAGAATCCGCATTGTTCTGGGACTACCGTACTGGAGCCGAGGGTACATTCCTTTCTGTGGGGGAGACCTCAGTTCAAGTTCTAGCATTTCATTTGGCTCTTCGCACTGGGAAAGTATATGCAAAACCATACCCAAATGTGGTTGGATGCCTCCAGAGACACGGAAACTCTCTGCACCTTTTCCTTTTTTTTTTCTTTCTCAAACTATGTAATAAAAATAATGCACTTTAATGTGCAAAACCCAAGACACTGTCAATGAGAGGAGAGGTCACTCTGGTCATGAATCACATTTTATGAACATATCTGATCGCCGTGCTGCGGTCTGTCCAATGAAAGGGGATCTTGGAAGTGCTATTTGAACAAGGCAGGGGTTAATGATGAGAGCGTTTTTTTTTTTTTTTACAGAGACCTGCACTGCACACTGTTATTATTATTATTACAATGAAATTATTTACAATGTAAATGCTGAGACAAAGGACGCGGCTCGGAGAAGACACGTACGCGTGCGGTTATGCAAAGGCTGACTGTTTGATGTGAGGGGAAGACAATGAGAGATTAACATTTGCAGAGAGGATTAGCAGAGTCCGAAGTGAAAGCCGAGGCCATGATCGAGTGCTGCGCCGAAACTGCCAGGAAGAGAGGTCTCACACAAACAAATAAGTCTACATCTACTTTCATACAGAGAGATTTTCCTCGGTTTATATCAGTTTTGATTGATTTATAACAGAAGAAAGGGAAAACACACAAAATCCTGCAATAGCAACAAAGGGAAGTAAACACTGCAATAGTTTAGCAGTTAAAATAAAGGGAATGCTCTCCAGCTCACAGTCCAACCTGATGTGTGATCACTTCTACTTGAGTATGGTATTCTGTTTGTATGTGTGGTTTGTTGTGTATCTGTATACAATCACTTCCATGTCGTATAGTTTCATGTGATCTGCCTGTGGATTATAGATGTAAATCAGCAGATTTGATCAAATCTGGCATGTTTTCAGCTTACATACATTTTCTATTAATGCTGCTTAACATACACCATTCGTCTACATCACAACTCTCAGTTTACTGCTGTAGAATGACAAATGTGACCTTGGGCACAGTTTGGGTGAAGCCCCATTGGATAGATCACTGTATGCGAGTTTCAGTAATCAGTACTACTACTAGGAGAAGTATGATTCTTGTGGAAATGGGAAACTGCTCATTGGTCCTTTGGCCAGATGAGCTAAACACAACAAATATCTATACCCAGCAAATAAACTCACCCAGCAGTACCATCAGTCTGATTGGCAGAAAATTCATTTTTCAGGATGACAATAATCTCAAATACACTGACAATCCAAAAACACACTAAAAAGCACATGATGAAACATCACTCTCGGTCATGGATTTCCATCCTCAGAGCCCAAACCTCGACATTGTTGAAGCAGTGGGGGTTCATCTTGACAAAGAACGGGGAAAAAAAAAAAAGGCAGCCAACATCCAAACAAGAGCTTTGAATTCACTTCAATAAGCCTGGAGATCTATTCCTAAAGACTACTTACAGATATAGTCAGCTGTGTTTTCAGTTCATTTAATAGAAAAAAAAGCATATTGTACTCATTAACATAAATAGATTAGTGTGTAGTTACATCCTCCAACCAATGGATGCACTCTCATAAACTTAAAATGAATCCATAAAAATGCAAAAAGCGTTGGCTTGTGGGGGCTACCATGTTGCCCGGCCATCTTGAATACAGTGGCCGACACGAACATCGCCGCTCTGCCTAATCGCGTTTCATGCATGTGGTATGTGCGCATTGAAAATTTTAATTGTGTCTGCAGCTTCAGACTCTAGATATGAAGGATGGAACCTATTTTTCATTGCATTCTCACATTGTATGAGTTTTTTCACTAAGACATTCTCCAAAACATTTGCACTAAAGCTGGCTAACAGCGGCTAACCTTAACAACTCACCTCATTATCGCTCAGTATGGTATGAGTGTCATCAGACAGAAGTGAGCTTCACTGACTCATCGGACACGATCAAACTAATTTCACAAAGTTTTACAACCTCCTCCAGAGTAAACAGACAGGGACACATACTGACAGCTGAGGTAAACAGCAGACTGACAGCTAATGCTCACTACAGACTGTATATCTATTTAATTTTTTGCAGATGTTTCAATAAATCACTGCACCTACTTCCCAGCTCAAGACTTTTGCACAGTAATGTATATCATGCCTTAAAAAAAAAAGATTCTCAATGTGATGTTCAACAGACTGAACACGTCCTTCTAGCTCTGGTTTTGCCTCTATCAGATCAATCCTCACCTGAGCTTTCAGTGAGCTGATTGTGTCCTCCAGCTCCTGCCTGAGCTCAACCGGCATCAGACCTTTGATCTTCTCCTCATACTCCTTATACACCATGGTCACCTGAGAAGACAGAGGTTGGAAAGCTGCACAGTCAGCTAGAAAGAAAGGTACCACAATAATCAAATCAGACTATGTATTACTTATTAAGTAATTAATGTAATACTAAACATGACGTATTAATCATGCAGTCTTTTGTTGATGCCCCAGAGACACTCTTAAACAATGTATCTCAGCTGGATAATAATTGTTGCTGAATAAGTATTTTTTTTCTTTCCATAGACACGCTCACATGTATGCATTTTCAGACCAAACCAACAACTTCCTTAGATGAGGCGCGCACACACAGACTGCGGGTATCCCCTCTTTATTCATGGCTCAGAGTATTCCCTCGCTCTTCACAGCTCCTTCACATCTCCACAGGGGGTCCGCAGACTGACATTACTCGCTCTGCGCAACACCCCCTACTGGATGATAGTGACTACAGCGAGATCTGACACAAAGCACTTATGGGCTCAACGCAGTTGGGTTTGGAAAAGGACAGGGCCACGGTGGAGGGCAGGACACATCAAACGCAGCGGCAGCGGCTCAATAGCTAGCTAGCTATCTCCACTGGGGAGGACTGGAGGAAGTCTGTCTGGGGCTAAATTACACTCCACTAAACCAGAGTCTGATTATAGAAGTTGAAAAGGGTTTGGTTAGCGCAACCCCCACTTTTTACCCAGAAACACACATGTATGGACACACACACACACACACACACACACACACACACAAACTTTAACAGTATTGTAAAAACATTTACAGCATTTTTTGAAGAGTCGCTGAATCAATTAATTCAGAGCTTGATGAATAGTTTAACAGTGCTCGGGGGATTAATTTGACCCATGAAAAGCAACAGTTTCCCCTCCTCCTCCCCAACATATTTCAAGGTGTAACCAGGGGAGAGTCTGAGCATTTGAAATGACCATAATGTGTTTTACAGAGCCAAAGTCCACTAGTGTTAAGAATATCCCCACAATCCCCACCTCTCATCAGTCTTTCAAGTGAAGAGAGCGTGAAAGAGGTGGAGGTGGAGGTGGTGGGGGTGGGGAAAAAAAAAAAAAAAGATTGGTTTCCCTAAAATAATCTTCCTGTTGTGGATTTAACTGATTGTTCTGGCTTTGGCTAATTAATCTTCCTGGGCACAATGAAAGGGATTGGGAAGCACTTCAAAGCAACCCTCAGTATAAATGATCCCAACATGAAGCAGCTCACTTTGTCTCGGCACAGTGTGCTGTAGATTAGTCTGCCACAACTTTGCCAATTTTTCAGGCTCCGTCTGCCCTATTCATTTGAAAGTGTTGGACCAATAATGTCAGGCTGAGAATCCATCAGTTTACAAAAATATGTCTTTCTTTTTTTTTTTGTCCGCACTGTGTGAGAATGAAGTCAAGGATAATTTGAAAGCGAGGCCTTTCAAAACAAGTGGCAAAAAAACCCCTGGAAGCTTTAATTTGAATGTCCAGGGTTTTAAAAAAAATGAGCTGAAGCGAAGAAGAGTGCAGATTTTCAAAATGTCTGTCTCTATCTATAGCAGCTTCTGTAGTCATAACAAAACGGCAAGCCAAGACAAAACACACTTCACTACCTCAGACCAAAGCAATAAACAATGGTTGAATAAACACATCCCTTACCAACCACTCTGAATATAAGTCTTAGATTCTTCAAAAGCCGAGTTCCTCAGTGCTGCATTCTTGATTCATGTATGGTGCCGTCACCGCAGCAACGAGAAATCCGCTCTGCCTAAATTACAAGCTCCTTTGCGGCAATGCTGCCTCCATTTTCTGTCCCATACATTAGCCAAGGCAGCAACAACGCATTCATGGCGACTGGATGATGTACATACGGTCGTCAGGGTGATCAAACTACAAAAGCCAAGTTAATGTATTATATGACACGATACTTTTATTTTGCCTCAACGACTCCAAGGTTATGGCCCTGAAAGAGTGTTTGTGAGAATAAATATTACTTTAATTATCTGCTGCTTTTCTCATCATAAAATAATATGATGGGAACAGCACAGCATATGCATATTCCATGAACACATAAACACAACAATACACCCCAAATTTACATGAAATCTACCTGTTATACAAATTTCCAGCTCTATATTTTTCATTGTTGGATTGTCCTAGAGTAGCTTTGGATGAGTCACAGTTCAAAATAACACATTTATCTTTTACTGATTCCTTTGTGCAGCCCCTCAGTTCATCCTCTGAAACAAGATGTTTTATGGCTTAGTCCTAAAAATAGGAAAGCAGCCTGCTTGTGACTAGGAAAAGTGACGTTTTCCTGGTGATTGCACTGACTTTTTTTTGGCTGCAAGTAGTTCCAGCAACTACCTGTTCACCCAGAGACTGAGGGTGTTGCACAACAACTTTTAATTGCAAAGCGATTGCACAGGTTGCCTGGTAGGAGGTAACACTAGTGGTCTGACTCAGACTCTTAGACAGGTTGGTGAAGGCTTTGCAAATAACTGCAAGCTAATTTGTATACATAAGCAGGTAACTAACATGTTGCGCCGATGAGTGCCGCTTGTCTATGATGCTTTTCTTTGCAATATCAGACTCACCCCAGTTGGTTGCCCACCACTTGTATTCTGGTTATGATCTTATATTAAATCAAGGTTTGCCAAGTGCTTATGTACTGCTGCGGTTAAATTGTGGCCCAGCAGTAACCATGTCAGTACTAGTATGTATGTAACTGTGTCATCTGTGGAGAAATTTTGGAATTTATCTTTTTGAGAGATTCACAATGGCAAGCTTGTCTTATTACAAACAGATTACAAGCAATTGCCAACTTGATCTCATTTGATTGCAAACTGTTCGTAGACTAACTCCAGTTTATTGCCGTCTTAAAGCACCAAAGTTGCTCTGAAGATAGCAGCTGACCGAGAATAATTGCATTAATTGGTCTCCATCTTCAAAGCAGCTTTTTCACAGGCAATAAGGTTGCAAGTTAATTGCATAGCTTTAAATCTAATTTCTGATTGGCTGTCCCTCCTAAACAAAATGTTTGAATAGCAGGTAGTGGTAGTGGGGGAGGCAGGGCTGCTGTGTGAGCTGTGTGCCTGATGTCTATACTAACATTATAGGGATCCAAGAGTAGAAACTTGTGTACAATTTAGAGCAGCCTGAAGCCTGAGCTTTTGGCTCACTTGTGCATACCTCATTATTTCAAACTTTGGCCATGTTTAATTTAAGCATCCACCACTGTAAGAGAGTACATGGGAGTAAATAGGGAAAAGCATATATAGGGCTCCTTTAACCTGAGGGTGTATTTCTGCTCTTTCTACAGTGTAGCAGACCACAACATTTGCCTTCCCTGATCTAAAGCTTAGCCATAGTTTACTATGCAACATGTGTGGGTGGAAGCAGCACTCGTTTTTTTGTTCATAACACCATATCTAACAGACAACAGTTAAAGAATAAAGCAGACAAGAATAGGTATAATATCAATTCAAATTTCTGACTCCACCATGTTTCACAATGGAGTTAAAATTCAAGACAGAAGCATCTAACTCTCTGCAGATGTCTGACTTGTTTCCTAAGAGACGCTGTTCCTTGGGCTTTGCATTTTCCTGCCCCATCCGAGGTCCCTCCGCTCACATCTCTCTTTTTCTTCACGCGAACACATTTTACTTTTCTTTCAACATGTTTTTTTTTTTTTTTTTTTCTGCC
>VUQR01000242.1:8831-43794 GCA_015108515.1 Hemichromis elongatus | reverse complement strand
AATTCTCTACTTCTCCCTGAGTCAGACGTAGATTTTAAGTCATACTTATCTTAAGGAAAGCTGCACCAATATTATATAGTTAATCCACCCACCTAAATCCACCCTCTGAGAAAAAACAGAAAGAAGTTTAAATGCGACTAAGAAGAATGACTAACAGACTTCATGTTGCATTTTCAGAGAGCGATGCAAAGCAGCTTGACATCACTTCTTTAACTGAAGCAACTGCCTGTTTAAGGATTATTTTACAACTCTTTTTAGGCCCTTCTTAGATTTAAGCAAGAAAGAAAAAAAAAGCATCATTTTAATTTTATTTGTCAGATGTTGTAAATATGCATAAATTATTTGCATGCATCTCCCCCTGAAAGAAAAACAACATTTGCATCAACTTTGTTGAAGCATCAAATCATCAGTTCCTACTTGTGACAGTTTTAATTCAGTCAGTGAGCTTCCACTTCAGATTTAATATGAAAGGACCTTAGATGTTAATACATGCAGGGAATGTGCCTTTACATCAGTTAAAGGTCAGCTGGCGCATGCGGCTGCACCGACCACTTATTAAATGATGTACGTTTATGTCCTGTGTAAAAACTTATGGCTCTTTTCTCTTGTTCTTGCACTCCATTTCACAAATCCTTCTATTCCACCATTTCTTCTCCCTTGTGTCTGTGCGTCACAGTCTTTCACTCACATGTCAAGTTGTTTCATGTTCTTTAGTTCTATCAAATTTAATTCCATATGAAGTCAGGCTGGGGGCGTGTGAGTCACTTGACTTCACGGTGCAGTTTGAGTAGTTTCAAATTTGGCTTAAGACTATTTATAAAGGTGCTGCATTTATGGTTGATTTCTGCACTTAAAACACTGATGACACAATTTCTTTAAAACAAACTAATAAGTTAGCCTAAGAAAGCCACTTCTTTACATTTTGTGAAGTAGTTTCACCTCTCATCCAAGTTAGACTGTCATATAAATAGAACTTTTAACTTGAAACTTTCTTTCGGTTTTCTTTTTCATCACACTGGCATAACCCAATAACTGTTGCATCATGTATTAAATTAACTGCTTGGATGGAAACATACCAAGAAAACTGTGGAAAGAAGCTAAGCTGGAAAAGGTAGAACCAGACAATATTAGCATTTGTCTTGAACGGCTACTGTTACAGAAAATTAATTAGTGGATCTACTGTTGGATTAACTAGCTAATCAGTTCAGATATCATTTACATTGAATTAACTTTTTCTTTTTTGTGAGGGGCAGCAATGGAAGATGGTGGTCCAAAAAGTAGAATCGTTCATCCTTCTTTATCTAGCAAGTCTAGTTTGAGTTTAGAGACATTACACTTGCAAACATGGACAGTAATTTGAATGCATACTGAGTGTTGTGCTTAAAACTGAACAAAATTTGAGGCAAACAATAGATTCTTCAAGACTGAGTAAGAGTATCTAACAGTGAACCTGTCTGACACCCATACCTCCATGGCCTTTCTTATATATATTGTAAAGGTTGTCCATCTGTCTCTCCATCATGCTCTCACTAATTCGCCCATTGTTCCCCTTAGTCTTACCCTAATTAATACTCTTTATCTACCTGTTTCTCTTTCTCTGCCTCATCCATCTATCCTTCCATCCATCACCCTCGCTGGCCTGCCCAGGTCATTACCCACTGTGATGATGGTTTTGTTGCACTAATTAGGCTAATTATAGTTGTCAGTTCTAACCTGGTCCTCTGCAGGGACTTTGTGATCCTACTGTGACTCGATCTGACCTTGGCTATTGACTGTGTGTGCATGTGTGTAATACCGCTGTTGCCATATCTGACCTCAACACTGCACATGTTGTCCCCGTTTTGACTTTAGTTTTAAATTCTCTCTTTCATTTTTTGTCTGTTTGTTTCTCTTCTAACCACCTCCCACTTGGTAACACTTACACTATTTTGTTTTGTACTGTTCTCACCCTTTCATACTTTACCTGGCACCACAGACATAAATCGCCCAATTGTGAGAAAACAACATGCAATTTAACTTTACTATTTCATGACCAGTCCACAAACGTCTAATGTTTTATTCCTCCAGTTTTAAGACAACAATAGATCATAAGTTGTCAACCACCAGTTCAATTCCATTTTACTCCATCAAATAAAAAGCAAATATAACACGCTCTCTGCTAGGCAATGTGAGTCGCTCTGTACCTATTTATGTGCAACAAGTGTGAGTGTTATCTTTTTTTTTTCATCATTAAAAGTGCAAGTTGTCTTTGTGTTTTTCAGTTGATGCAGTTATTTTGGTGACTAAGTTGTTTTAAAATATCTGTACTAGACAAACATAATAATAATAGACCAGGGTCCAAATTTGGATATTTAGCCTAATCTTTTAGGAAGGTAAAAACAAAAGAAGAACCATGTGTCACAATAACATGAACATGACAAAACTTTGACGCCACCACCGAAACACATCAGTCTGTGAAACATCTTCCCACCTACTAATTCTATGACTTTCTGTAAGCAGTTATTATTGTTGCAGTTATTATTGTAGAGTGGAAACAAGCAAATCAGTTACAAAGTGGCAGACCTCGTAACATTACAAGTGGAGCCACTAAGTAAATCCCCATCCTCTGATGTTAACATCACCAAAACACTGTATGCCAGGAGCTTTATGGCATGGGCTTCTATGGGAAGTCCATGCCATAAAGCTACCTTGCAAATGTGTTTGTTCTTTTTAAATGAAGGTTGTGATGCTACAGGAGACAGGTTCATATAAATGACATAGAAGATGTCACCTCATCTGTTCTGTGTAAATAGTGTGGAGCCGTGATGCCAAATGAGAGTAAACACATCTGATTTAACCTTCCCTGAAGAGTAGCCATGAGCTAAATGGTTGTTGCAAGAATGACTATTATTCAATCTCAAAAGCCAGGTATGTGGGTATGAGGTAGAGCAATGCATCCTATGGTGAACATCTGTGGCTATTTTAATTATGCACATAAACACAACGTGACTGAAAGATTATTGAACATTTATCACCCAGAAAAGAATAAACTCTGTTAGGTAATTTGGTTTCTAGCTAGTTAAAATTAAAGTAAAATTTCTGCTCTGTATAACTTTATCTCTACAATATGACACTACATTAGTTAAACAGCGAATCATACTATAATCTATATGAGTGAATGTCATATTATGAAGGTATATTTACAGCTTTAAATAACTACACCTCTGATACAACACATAACACAAAATTCAGCTATTTATTCATGTATCTAAATGCTTCTTGTCTCCAAAAAGTGTCTATACAGTAAGTAAGGGGAGAAAAGAAAGTCATGCACCATTATAGACATTAGAAATAGTGAGCAGACTTTTGGTGTTTTAACAAATGCAAATTCAAGAGACAAAGAAGCACTGTTTGCCTTTGGCTGTGGACCTGTGGTCGCATACTCACACATTGAAACTGTTTAATTCTCACATTAGTTTATTACTTCTTTTTGAAAAAGAAGATGCGTGTTGTGTTATCATTTGGTGAGATATATTATGCCTGGCACAGACAAATAAAGCAGAGAAAGCCTTACATTGTTCTTACACACCACGTCTTTTTGCTGCATTTTATGATGGAATACCTCAAATATGTTTTACCACTTAAATCCCATCTTTCATGGAAATATTTATGAGTGCTTGACCCATATTTTTTTTTTCTTGGAGTTAGTATCTTGCATACTGGAGCGGCCAGGGACTAAACCACCCACCTTCCGATTAGCAGCTCTACCTCCTGAGCTACAGCCACCCCTGGCAACCACCTGTCGCTAGCAAAATATATGTATTATCCAGCAACTAGCTGGCGAATTCTTGAATGTTGCTCCAAATGTTGCACCAAAAACCTCATCGTGAATGCTTTGATCACTAGCAGATTTATGTGGTCACCCCCAGTCTGCATGGAAGATGCCAACTTGTCTGCAAACACTTGCTTACTAACCACAGAGCGGTAAGTAGAGTAAAAGGTGTGTGGTAACAGTGAAATCAACACATTTTAGGGGGAAGTTCCAACAGACAATAAGGGTTTTAGCAAGTAGTTATCAAGTGTCAGCATGTTCCATGCAAACTACAATCAAAGAGGTTTTAGTGCAGTGCCATCTTTGCGACCAGCCACAGCTGGCAACCTCCAGAACCTACTTGCTGACTGGTTGGGGAATCCTCACTTTGATAGCATTAATACTAGTTACATGTATTTCTGAGGTAATTTGTGTTTTTACTTTGATACCTGATGTGATCAGCAGAAGTATGTATATGGGTGTAAAAGCTGGGCTTATTCTGTCTCAGTGCGAGCATTCCTGCCTAAGGGTCTGACATCTCTTCCTAATTTTTTTTCTTGCATTTCTATTTCATGTTGCCTTTTATTTCCACTTTACTCAGCCTCAAACCCCCTGTAACCACAAAGCATCTCTCTATGTCTGGTCCTCTCTCATTCTGGCTCTCAGCATGTGCTCCTCTTTAGACCGCTTCCATCCCTCCCTCTCCCAGGCATCTTTCTGCTTTAATGAAACAGATGTCCCTTCATTAATAAAGACCTGCTGTACCATGATAATGAAGGAATGAGCAAGCGTGCACAATAGAGATGGGGTGAGGAAGCCTACAAATGGATAATATTTAACATATTTGTCTGCATCATGCTACTAGCAAGAACACATTGTATTACATCAGGAACACATAACCTCACAAAACACACACAGACTGTTACGTGATGTTATCGAAGTTTTTCCATAAACTACATTTTTAAAAAACATGTCATTATTGGTTAAAAACAGACATCGAGCCATACGTTAAGTCACACATGAAATGCTAGAAATGATTTTTACCGCTCAGCTGTCCATAAATTACACAAAGAAATAGAGCGTTTACCTGAGGCTGAAGCACAGCGTGAATCCCCTCATGCCCATGAAAGAGTATGGTAGCTAAAGGAAGTGCTTGGTTAGTTTCAAGGAGAATTTAAGTAGCTTCCTGTTGTGCTCTCATGTCTTTTCCCCATTGAGATTCCCATGTGCTGAGACATACCAGCTGTTCGCGAAAGCTCTCATCACCACTCTTCCTCAAATACAGATTTGTGTAGCATAACAGCATGTGTTCATATGCACGTTGTAATACTCAGTCATGGCAATTATCTTTTTAAAGCTACTAATCTTCTTCTACTACTACCACAGATCAGTTCATCAATTTTTCATTTCCAAAATACTATCTGTCCAAAACAAATCAATCAGCCAGTGAACTGTGAAGAATGGGACAGGGGAAGGTGAAGAGACATGGGAGTTGGAGGACTCCAGGGGCCACCGCACTCTCAACTTCACATAGCTGCCCTCAGTTTTTTTTACCTCCCTGTGAACCACGAAAGGAAGCAAATGAAGGGCCCCACTCCACTTTCAAAGGGGGGATAACTAGCTTTATTGTCTCCAAGCTGCCTACCATTGTTTTTGTGCTCACCACTAAACATTGTTCTGTTACAATTTCATATTTATCACAGTCAGACAGAAACACCTCTTGAAATCATCAGCTGTGGAAAAACATGTCACATCATTAGAAAAGGGCAGATAAAATGTTAACTTCTCCCCTGATAAAACACTAGAGACAAACTGAGCGTCGTGGCCTTCCACTCAGTGGTGAAATACTGAATTTCTTTCAGAGGCCCATTCAGTCTGCTCCAAACTGATTACTCTAACAAGTCTCCGCGTTTTCTCTTCATTAGACCATTTGCTCAGCCTTGTCCGTACTGGCCAATTTAAAAATAAAACCAGACTAACTCGGACTATTTTGTCCAATACAGGGTAATGCACAGAGAGGACACTGTTATCTGCCTAGGCTCATTGTTGAACACTGTCTCTGTGAGCTGATGAAAATATCATCACAAATAGCTCTGCATCTAATAGATGACACACAAAGACAGAGAAGAAATATTTAGTTAGATGTCAACGTTGCTTTTGTATAAAAGCCACAGACTGACCTTTTACATTGTACCTCTGTTTAAACATTGATCTACCGTACATTGAAAACAAAGCATCTTTGGCCTAAACAATAGACAGAAGAAGAATCCTACTGATAAGGGAAAACATACACATCCATGTCCACTTCCACAGCAACAAAACTTCATTCCTATGATTAATTTTTTGCCTTCAGGTATATCAAATAAGCATAGACATGCCTTGCGATTTGTATACCACAGTTCGATTATGTGACAAATTTGATTTGAGATAAGTCTTGACACTTAAGTTGGTCAAAAAATGCAGTGCAATCACAGCTATGCAAATCACCAGCCATCAATCAAAATGGCCAACCGGTAGCTTCACTCAGCATAAATTACTTGGAGACAGGTAGTTTGGGCATGCAAATCAATAGTGAGTCAAACTTATTGATTTTTTATAGCTCTAACAAGAATCGTGTAGAGTGTACAAGAAACTGGAAAAAAAAATGCTGATTAAACAAGAAAAGGAGATAATGAATGTTGAATTTTATGGCTATTTTAGAGACATCAAACTTGACATAATAGGATTATCAAATCATCATTCTCACATGCCATTATGAGAGATGGGTAATGAAACTGGTGTCTGAGTTAATAAATCGTCCTGTAAATCTTCTCAAGCTGGAGAAAGATATATTGTAATTTGCACATATTAGTATAGAGCTTGTCAAAGAGAAAATTATGCCAGAAATCATCAAGCGAAATTAAAGAAGTTCCTTCTTTTATTGTATTACAGTTAAAAACTATCCTGTTAAAGTGATCTCAGGTCAATGAATAGTGAAAATAATGTCTCAGCAGTCTGAAGTGGTCGTCCTGCTACAATCAATCACTGTCTTCTTTTTTTCCCTTCTTTTTCCTGAATTCTCTCAGATGCTGTTAGACTAACAGATGGAATTTGATTTCCATCTTTGAGAGTGGAGGTGGAGAGGAGACTTGGCAGGGATGAGAGAGCCACTTGAGAGGACTGAGACCTACATAGAATTAGAACGCTTTGGAATACACCCATGAGGTCACATTTACCATAACGAAGGTAAATCAAATGTTCAGCTGTCTTGATTGGAGAGAGAAACAGGCTAAGCAATGAACGGTTAGAGAAATGATGGATAGATGGCAGATGGCACACACAAACCTGGGCCAGTTGTGAGCTTATCTCTGCCTAGAGGGCGAACAGACCATTACATAGTCTGTGGCCTGCCAGATGAGATCAATCAATTACAAAAAATAATGGAAAGATAAAAAAAGGAGTGAGATATCCATATAGATTTCATGCCTTTTTTTATATGTTGGTGCCCTTCACAACAGATGTGGTATAAAATCTTGAATTTATAGCTGGAACGCAATAAAAAACAAATAGTATTGGGGCAAAGCAATTTTCAGATCCAGGATTGTGGTGTCACCCAACTCACACACCCATACCTGTTGCATTCCTCCGTCATACCATGCTGCTTACTGCTTCCGGACAAATGGAGGTAGACGCGTATGGATGGAAAACATAAGAGAAGACACAAAAGACATGGTGTAGTGAGACGAATGTAGTGGAATATGAACATGGGATTCACACAAATGGGTGCAAGAACACAAACGAATATAGATGGGGAGGTGCACGGAGAAGAAACAGAGATGAGCGTGAGGGGACAGGCATGTGTGAATGAAAGCTGAATATTACAGTTCTCTCCATGTACTGAGGATCAGATCAGATCAGCTCCTTTACTTTAATCAGATCCTTTACGTGTAGATTATGTACTGATATTAAAGTGTAGTAAAGCAAGATGACACCAAAGGTCCAGTGAAGCAACACATGAGTCCATAAATAAACATATATGCTCTCACAACTGCAATGAAGCTTGGCTTAGCAGGCGCAAACCTGGAGCCTTTTTCTACAATACACAACAACACATCCACTAAGAAAACATGCAAGCACACAGCACGCTCACACGACATTCATTCAAAATGCACCATAAGATAAGCAAACTGTGTCAGTAGAAGTAATGAGGACCTAAAAACGAAGGGAGAAAAAAAAAAGGGAGGCAGACACACAGGGATAGAGGAACCATGAAAGGCAGCAGCACCTGAAGAGGATGCCAAGACAGTAGGAGGTCTGGAAAAGGGACAGTGGCGAATGGAGGAAGATGAGAGGAGGATCAAAGAAGAGGACAAGGGGATAAGGAGCGAAGGTGCCAGTTTAAATTAGGATTTAAGAAAATGCCCTCGCAACCTATTCTATAGGTGAAGCCTGTTTTTATCAGTATTTTAAACTTGCAAATGGTACAGTAGCCAATATTTTGTTTATCAGTTTTGTCATGCTGTATATTGCTGGCGCAAAAATCATGGCGCCTGGGCTCGAATGTGGCTATACCATGCCAAAACATACTGCCAAACATTATGTTAAAAATAGATGGAAACATGTCTGTCTAAGTTGGTTAGTCAACAACAAATATCAAGACAAAAAAATATTAATGAAGAGAAATTTTTAGAAATTATCAGCGCTTACAACCCTAAGAGCATAAACATGAAAAGTGGATGAACGAATTTAAAAAAAAACTAAAGGGAAAAACAACACTGTACTGGCTTTTATGGGTATTTTTATACCTGCAGAACTGGGTTAGGGCTGTGATCCATCGCTAGTGTTAGAGCGCCAAACAGACTGCAGCTGCTGTCTTGCTCAACAGAGAAAGCTAAAACCTTTATACTTTACTTTAAAGCTAACAAACGTCTGATACTCAAAACATAGCTTTTTGTCAGACAAGATTATATTCTCTGTCATTTGAAAGCAAGTAACTCTCATGTGGGACACCGTCCCTCTTACTTGACATTGCTTCTGTGTGTGTGAACACAAACTGTTGCAATTTCTCTGTTTTTTTTCTAGCAGAGAAGCCGAGGCTCCTTTTAGCTTTACACACCAAATAAAAGTGTTTAATATAAATGCACCTATGTGCAAGAAAGCCAAATGCCCTTTAACATGTACTGATTATCTACCAGTTGGAGAGCTGGCATAAAGTAAATGACATAGATACAATAGTATCTCAAGTTGGAGACTGCCTACATACGCGGCCGTTTCCCAACAATCCTCATTTCTTTGATCGTTTCGAGCTGAAGAATAGCCAATGAGGATGGGAGATGTTATGAATTAATGATGAATTCAAAGTGAATGCTAAGAGGGCTGTAGAAAGCGACATGGGAAATAAAAATAAGGCATACAGCTAACTTACAATACAGTAATGTGCCGTGGCTGTGACTGTCAATGCACTGGCTGTGACTGTATCATCTATTATAGGAAACACTATATATGCAAAATGTGACTTCCTGTAGCTAAAAGAGAAAAATGGAAATGAGCAAGGAGCAAAGAAGTCAAGGAAGGAAAGGGAGGATGCATCTCGATGCCCAAAGTTAAAATGTTAATTTGGTCTCGACCTTTTAGAACTTATCTAATGTCGATGAGAGCCAGCAGGAGCACCAGCATCCACCCACAAGCCTTCTGCAGTCAAACTCTACACCCCTAATTATGTTAACCTGCTACTCAAATATATTAATAAGTGACCACAGACAGGGTGTTTGCGGCTGAAATCTTGGAGAGCGGGGAGGTGCAGGAAGGAGAGAGAAAAGAGAAAAATGATAGGGAGAATAAAGCGACAGAGGTAAAACGAAACAGGTGCGAGAAAAAGAGACTGAGACAGAGGGGAAGACGGCATATGAGGGGAAGAGAAAGAGCCAAGAGGGCCTCTTGTCATTCATTACAGATAAAAGCAGTTATAGGTCAGTGGACGACACACGCATGCAGGATTGCATGCATCGTGTGGCACAGACTTGGCAAGAAACACACACTCACACACACACACCACTAGATGCTTTGTCCACCTAAAGCCTCCCTTCCAACTTGTCACTGAACAGCAGAGTATTGCTTTCATCTGCCTTTCAATGTATAGTAACTGACTCCCTCTTTTCCACTCTGTCATGTTTCCTCAATTTTCATCCCACTTCGTCTTTACCCTCACTCCCATCTTGTCTCTTTTTCTTGTGTGAAGTTGAATCCCTTCCCACTGCTCTCTCCACCTCTTATTTCCTTCACACGGATTCATACCTGCTTTTTCATCTCTCTATTTTGTTTTCCACCATAACTCCTTTATGGAGTTACAGACGCAAAACTAAAAAAGACTGCCTTTGAGGTTTTAGCTTTTAAACTCTGGCACTCCAGCTACTACGGCTTAAGATCTCTAGATAGTGAAACGGCAGCTTTAGATTCACTTGCTCAAACTGTGTTTAGTTATACATTTTAAATAAATATCGATATCAACCGTTGTTAATGTTTACTGGAGCTCTCAAACACACACAGAAACAGAGAAACACACACGCGCGCTTTAGTCTTCTCTGTTTTCTTGGTAATTTCATATTCTTTCTTCATTTCCTTTGTCCTTTACTTGACAGATTCTCCTGGTTTTCTTTACTCTCCATCCTCTCCCGCACCCTTTTATCCTGCCTCCTTCCTTTACCTCCTCTGTCACTCTTTCTCCCGGTCTTCTTAAATCCTTCTTTGTCCATTTTCTTCACGTCCACCCCCCACCCGTCTCCTTCTCCCCTCCTGTCCTGCAGTTCCCCCTCCCGTCAACTCCGGTGTACCCAGTGTCATTGTACAGATAATTATTTATTAACGTGTTTATATCACCACCGCCCCTGTCTGTCTGTCGCTGCCATCTGTGCCCAGTTAGGTGCCCGCCTCCCTGTGCTGTTATGCCCTGCCCGGGGGGAGAAAGCCATACATGAGGACACAGATCAGAGACTCCCACACAAACAGAAGCACACTCTGTCTCTGTTCCTCTTTCTTAGATGCACAGTCCCACACACAAGCACACCTTCTGCTGTCAGCCACCACTCTCCCCTGCACTGCCCCTGGGGCCAGGTGGGGTTAGCCTGGATGAGAGGCACGCAGCAGTAACCACCACAGTCCCTTCTGTCCCGTCCTGCTTGCTTTGTTCCCTTCTGTCAGCACTATGTATAGAGAGAGGTGGTGGTGGTAGCAGCGGTGTTACCTTGATAAAGTTATTTAGAGGACGCGAGAGGAAGGTGCAGTTAAGGCACATAAGTGAACTAACTATGCATCGCCTGGGAATGTTTCATCAAGCTTTGAGGGGCATACAAAGCAAGATAAATTAATTGTATTGTTGCCTCCTGCTCTTGGAATACTTTTAAGAAAGGTGTGCTGGGAAACTGCAAATAGCCCCTTACTGCTTAGACACAGGAAGTTATGTGGGTGACAAACTAAAGGGTAGAAAAAAACAACACAAAGTAAGAAAGGCCAAGAACTATTTTAGTTCACTCTGTGATTGATTTTACTAGGCCTCTCGACAAGTCATAGGATAAAGGTGAGCTCTCAGGACAACATTGTATTGATTTGCACTTCCCTCTATGGAGCAAGCGTACCCAAAACATGGCACCAAAATGCCCTTCACAGCATAACTTAACAATCAGTGTGTAGAAGGTTTAAGGGTTTGATGATCTTCTTTAATATGTCGCCCAAATGTAAGTTGCCTTCACCCAGACAAACTGGCACAAAGCCTTCAGAGTTTTTATCGAATATATCATATGGCACAGTGACGTATCATATGCTAACGTACTCTAGCCCAATCTCGAAGGATTTAAGGATTTGACTGCGTGCCGTTCTCACTCTGCTGTAACATGACAGAAGGGGGGAGGAGGAGGAGGAGGAGCACAACGAGAGAGGAATGAAAATGGCCGAGAGGGATAAATGAGGAAACAATGAGAGGAAAGGAGATGTAAAGATAGAGGGACAAAGAGAAAAGCCTGTGGGACTGTAAAAGGATTGCGATCATGCATCTTGGATCTCAATAAGTAAACAGAACAAATGTTCTCCATCTCTTCTCCTCCTTCTCTGCTCTTCTCGCAAGCAGTTCCAAGTCCCCTGCTGTCCATTCCCTCAACATGATCTCTATCTGCTGGCTTCTCCACTTCTTGGCAGACGTTCTCCATCATCTCCTGCACTCCCTATGGCAGCTTTCGATCATCCCCTCCTTTTTGCTCCACATCTCACTGCCTTCCTATTATTCGTTCTTTTCATTCCCACTTCTGTCTGACAAATCTTCCCTCTCTTGTTTATTGCGCATGGCGTGGCGGTAACTTTCTGTATGTGTAGGAAACGAGGAGGTAGGCTGCCAGAGGAGGTGGTCTTGGTGGCCTCCATTAAGGAGCGGAGAGGAGTGTGGATACTTCCTCAGGGAGAGTGCTTCATTAGTGTGAATGGTACACAGGAGAGCATGTAGAAACTGTGTGTATATGTGTCTGTTTGAGTGCCTCTGTCTATAATTAGGAGTCACAGTGAGTAGCACTGTGGATCACAGTTAGATAAGTGCTCTGGCAGCTAGCCAGCATTGGAGATTAGCTCATGCATGTCCACACACACACACACACACACAAGCATTCACATACCCCCACAAAGACAGCCCCCACTTCTTTAGCAGTGCCGTGTGGTTGGCGGTTGGGGGCTTCAGCTTTCCCTGAAAAGTACCACCTGCACATGGACGGGGCCACTTGGAAGCATCCAGTTTTAGCTTGACAATATCTGTCACTAGCTGGAAACCACATCCCTAGATACACCAACCCACCTGCGCTTTCTCATCTCCCTTTCTCATTTCGGGTAGTCGAAAAGGGACATGTAATAGGTGCCCAAAATAGTGGATCAAAGATGTGACACAGCCACCTATGCGTGCAAACGCAGTGAAACACTCAAAAAAGGGACTTTTCTTCTTTTAACCTCAGTACAGCTGAAGGCACCAGCGTGCCGTGTTGTTGGTGCTATAAATGCAGTCTTCCCATGTAGCTGTCTGCTACCACTCAGATATGTACTTTATGCACTCTTGTTCATATTTGTGATGCTGCTGCTGGGTAATTTTGAACAGAAAGGAACCTCTTTATAGTGGAGTGAAAGCACGTTTTAAAAAGCACAAGATGGGAAGTGTAGAGGACTTTGAGTTGCTGCCAAACTTTAAACCAGTCAGCCATCACTTTGTTCATATAGGTGGTTTGACAAATGTGCAAAACTCACACACATACTCCACAAAGAAAACAATTCCTCCAACATGCAACCTCCACCTGGGCAGAGAAACCTTTCATCTTAATGTGAGTGTCACTGGGCAGGCGGGCAGGCTCGAACACCCCCACGCACATTCATGCACTCTCTCTCCATCGCTTTCACTCTCTCCACCTGCTGCCCCTTTTCACTATCTTGATGTCAGCACAGCAACCACACACACATTAACACAAGTACTAACTCTGCTAGTTGACTAGCAAATGCAGATGTATGTTTTACAAGGCACTTAATCACAAAGATTCAATGTATTTACAATTCAAATGAAGTCATGGAAGCATTGTTTCTCCTGGAGACTCTTTTGCTCAAGACTTTATGAGATACTGCAAAACATTTCATCCTAATGTCATGGTTTACAACTTCAGTCAGAACTTTAAGACTGCGGATTTGATATAGTGCCTCTGACATCATCTCCAGTTTTATTTTGCCTCTGCTTTAGGTTTATCACTCAGTGCCATGCTGTTATTTGTTTGGAGGATAAAAAATTCACATCTTAGAGCCTGAAAGGAGCTCAGAGTGAGGGGTGAATGAGTGGGAACCAACACAGATGATCCCTTCTAACATTTGCTAAAACATTCATACTGTAAATAGATACATTTCCTTACCTATATTAAACAGGGTAATAAATACTGTGGCGCTTGGCGCTCAATTTGTGTTAGTCATGTAGGTTTATTTATATTTTTAGTCGTTCTGTAGTGGAGACATTTAGTAGAACAGGACCCACGGTAAAAAGTTTGATCTCCAATTACCAACACATAAATATGAACATTGTGTACTGTATTTTTAGGCTAAGATCACAAACTGCATTTATTTACTTGCAGTCTTGAACTGAAAAATTAGTTTTAGTGGTTCAAATGCTTGGAGTGATTACTTTCAGACTTCTCAGAAAAGTCCAGTGTCCCGGCTCAAATTTGGGTATAAAAACTTTAACTTAGTTTGTTATTTTCCAATCAAATAACAATTTTTAGATAGATTTATTATTCTATTTGTGCTTTCTTTTTTTTGCAGTTAAATTACGCTTTTCATAATTGCAGATGATTATATTTCAGTGAACCTCAGGAATATTAAATCAGTTTAACTTTAAGATAAGGAAAGCTCACTTACTGTGAAGTTGTATAGTTAAACTGGGAAGTTTTTGAAGGGGCCCAAATTAATTCTTTTTGCCTCCAAAAAATGTAAGGCTTTTCCACCAAAGCCCCTAGTGGACATTATAAGAACTGCATTAAGAGGAATCTGCCTTTAGCCTCCTCCGCTGTGGTTTCCACTTGGTTTCACCTTGCAAATGAGGTTTAGCTCATTACGTTGTTTTCATTGCAACAGGTCCAGAAGTGACTAATAATTCAACATCACAGCATTACTGTCAGTCCTTGAGGAGTTTAATGAGAAAAAAAAAGAATCATCACCATGTGCACACACAAAGATAATGAGCTATTCGTCCAGCAAATCTGTATGTTTGGGTAAAAATAACTCAACTACACACACAGAGGCAAACAACCGTATGCACATACAAAGACGTGGAAGTGTGTAGGTGCCCTTGCATAAATGGGGCACCAGTGGCTTTTACAGTCTCTTTGTGCTTTAACCTTCAAACACGGAGGTTATTTACCTCAGAAGCAACGAAAATGGTTCCTTTGTAATTGATGGTTAACATAAGACGTGTCCTTGAAGACTCGAAGGTCTTCATGTGCAAGCGTTACACTGAATCAATGCTTGTGTCTATCAAGGCTTGTGTGTATGTTATGTAATGCGAGGGTGGGCTGAGTGGAGGGAGGAGGGAAGGATGAAGCCTGTCTGGGAAAGGTCATAGTTCACAGGGGTCAATAAAAGGCTTGCATATTGTGACAGCTGGGATCGCAGTTCATAGTGCAATGACGGGGAGGGTTAAAGTTCACATAAGAGCAGGAAAAGAGAGACTGGGACACTACATTCAAACATTGGTGCTCTGAATCTTAAAGCATGCTCGACTATAGTACAGTGCAAGAAGATAGGCAGGGAATGGACTTTAAAAAACAAAACACACAAAAAACTACTTTCTTTAGGTCCCCAGAGGCATTTTCACCTTGGGAAGTTCCTGAACTTCCCTGCAACATAATATTTTCTGTGCAGCAACTGACTTTACAGCATTTACACTTTTCATACAGCTCGCATGGAAGTTGAAATGAAGTTGATACATTTTTTAAAGTGAAAACACTTGAAGAATATTTGATAAACAGTTTTTCACTTTGTGGACGTCTTATGGGCTGTTAATTTGTTGGGATGGCATGTCCCGTTCTTTAAAGCGCTTTCCAGGGAAAATAAGACCCTGCGAATAACATGTACATACCGTGACAAGATATAGATATAGATTTCTCCAAATGGGCTAAACTCATGATTTGGCACTTGAATGCTCTGTGAACTTAGAAAAGGGGACTACACTGCACACTGTTCAATATCTGAAACCATGCCATTTGTCAAGCTCATCGGGTTATAACAGAGATGATCTGCACCATCGAATTGCAGTATAAGAGAAATTATCTGTACCACTGTCTTCTGCTTGAACAGATTTTTTCCACTCTGACATAAACCACAGAAAATATTACATTGGCTTTTTCAGTGAACTCCAACAGACAGAGCTGCTCAGTTACATTGATTTAAACAAGAAAAGAGATGATCTTGGAGCCAAGCTCTTTCTCGGTCACCATCCCTTTTAGGCAGGATTGATTCACATGGGTATAATAAATAGGCAGCATTCCTGTCTACGTTACAGGACAAGGCAGTGCAGGTGGCATTCATCATCACACAGAGGGTCTCCACACTGGGGCCTAATTGATTCTTAGAACGGGCTAAACGTACCATTCGCCGTGATTTTACTTCACAAAACCAGCATTCATCCTCCGAGCTACTTCGATCTATCGTGAGTCGGTCGTTCCAGATGTGGAGTGCTAATAACATAACCAGTTATGTGAGTGAAGTCAGGTTAATCTTAAACAACTTATTATTGAATGCAATCTCAAAGAATGCAATCAGTTGTAACAGTGGATGTCAAGAGAGGGATTAGCTCATTTTGTGAAGCAAAACAAGTGAAGATCAGAGTAGAGCCATGCAGATGAATCAAGCCCTAGTACCAAGACCCCCTGTGCTTCCATCTAGCACATCAAGATAGACCACTACAAAACACAGTCACGTTCAGTCAGGTGATAGCAGAACAGAGACACTCACTCAGTTGTCTCCTTGTTGACAAAGTAGAGCTTCCATGGGCCTTGATGCCCTGTGAACAAAAGAGATGATGACACAAAAGAACAAGCAACCAAAAAGAAGAAGAAGAAGAAGAAGAAGAAGGGGTCGGAGACAAAGAGGAATTGTATTTAGATGAGAAGAGGGAAACATAATATTCAACTACACAGCAATCCTAAAGGAGCCTCTAACACTTCCTGCCAGCTTAATATGCATGACTGTAACTTCTCATTACGTCTAAACACCGCTAACAGGTCTTTCCAAACTGAACAGGAATAGTCATTGATGCAAAGCAGCTTACAATGGTTAGAAAGCTGAATCCTTGTTCCTTCTGTTGGACCACATCATGTCTTGCACTGGAGTTCATTTGTTCATGAATCATTCACTCATAGCGACTCTATACATGCACACTTTCTTTACGACGACCCGGCAATGCGAAATGACTACACACTCGCTTCCTTTTTATACTACTGAAGAGCTGTGTGGTGTTTTGCGTCAATGACATTGGTTTTTGATGAGCAGAAGAAGAAAATAGAGCTAGTGGGTGACACCACAGCAAAGTGGAGGGTTTATAAATACTGGTGCTTTGTTCTTCATGTTCCCACACAGGCCTGTTCTTTCCTGTACCCACACAGAAATTCACTTGCCAAAAACTACAAATGTTATAGCAATTCTACAACAATGTGTTTAAAGCCAAGAGACAAGGACATCATTTTTGGTCAATTGTGTAAACATGTAGGAACAATACCCAGCTAACAGCATTTCCATGGCTTTTTCCCTCCACAGTTACCTCCGTTATCCATATTAATGATGTCCCAGCTGGCAAGGTTATATTCCTGTTACTATAATTATTTGAATTTTTTTCCCTGTGAAACAAAATGTATGAATAAATATGATTAGTTAACACTTCTCTTAAGATACCAGAGAAAAAAACACTGTCTATTTATAACATAATCTTAAAGTTTGTTATTTTTTTTGTCACACTACAGTAATTTTTTAAATATGTGTTTTCTGTATTTTGCTGACTGTATATCATCATTACTTAATATGATGGTCAGCTCAGGAGCTCCAAATGGACTACTTAATGTGTCCAGGCTTTGTAGTGGAGAATGTTACATAATCTCCTGGTAACAAGACTTTCAACTGTTAAGGAGGCCTTAATGGTGCTGTAAAGTGTTAGCCTCACCAAAGCTGATGCTAAATTGCTTTATTGTTCCTTTTATTTTACTGCATTTCAAAACATTATCAAGACAGCAGATGAACTATATAGCATTTTCAATCAATTCAGTTTGTACCACACATACTATATAGCTGCTGATCCAAAGAAATAGTTTCATCCCAGTGCACATATTTGTACATTACCTCACACATACAAAAAAGGAAGGCACAGACACACGACCTCTGCGACTATTAAACCCATCCTTTACGACTCCCAAAAATAAAACATATAAACTAAAAGAAAATAGAAACCGATATCTGATTTTAAAGTTCGATATCGATTAGGGCTGGGCGATATGGCCCAAAATTCATATCTCGATATTCCTTAGCTGGATGGCGATATACGATATATATCTTGATATTTTTTAAAACCATAAAGTAAGAACAAAAAGAGAGTTCTTAGTCACAGCTGTGTCCCATGTTGTATTTGTGCATAACAAAAAGCTCACAGTTGTGCAGTCAAAATGTAAACTAAAAAGACGCTGAGCATAATAACAAAGACAGACAGGTGTCGCAGCTGCTCTCTTCCCAACTTCTGCTGCGTGACTGACAGACTTGAGTTTTAAATCCACTTCGTAATCATGTCTCTTAACAAGTGTTATTTGTGCTCCTTATACACACATAATACGGTAATATTATGTTGAAGCACAGTACGTATTACTCCGCGATGCTCCTTACCATGGTACCTGTAATGCTACAACAATTTATCAAGCGGTGCGGCTTCGTAGCTTACCAAAGTCGTACTAAAACATTGTTTGACAGATTTTTGAGCGCCATGTACCACATAAAATCGGTTCGAGGTTAGTCAGCACAACTACAATTCATACAATTCATAAAGAATTCAGGCACACTGTCGATTTTGGAGAAAATTAAATGATTTCAGTGTAAGTTTATAGTACGAAAGATAAGCTATATGAGTTTTGTAAGGTGGTTTGTTTTGGGGCAGCAGGCTGGGAGACTTTGCGGTCTGGGACACAACACGGAGTATCACACACTTTTCGCTGTTGTAAATGGTGAAAATACTAGTAGTGCTCCAGACTTTAATGGAGACGCTTTCCCGACATTATCTACAGAATACATTATTCTGCGGTTCATCTGACACTCCAAATATTACTAAGATAATATAAAAACGGAATATAACAAAGTTTGAAAAAAAAATCTTTCCTTAATGGATTCGGGGTTTTTTTTTTCAAATTTGTTTCTGGGGCTCCAAATGCGTGTTACCAAAAGGGAAGTTGTAGAGTGACCTCAGGTGGACAAAATATGCAACATCAATAGTTAAATTATTTTTTTTATTTGGATGTTATAAATGCGATACCCATGTATTGGCAAACATTTAATATCAGCCCCGTTAATATATCAGATGACCTATACTCTGAGAGGTGCAGCCAAGCAACCTCTGAACACATGCACCCATCATGATTTTGTCTTCATAAATCATCTTTTCAGCTTGATCTATAAAAAAAAAACTACAAATAAAATCACTAGACAAACATGCCTGCACTGTGCAGCAGACTAGGAACCAGGATATAAGTCCTTAAACACCTACAAGACTCTAAACAAACAAACAGCCTGCAGTATTGAGAAAAGGGGTACTGTACTTTTCAGACTATAAGGCGCACTCAAAATCCTTTAATTTTCTCAAAAATCGACAGTGTGCCTTATAACCCGGTGTACCTTATGTATGAATTCTGGCCTGACCTTACTGACCTTAAACTGATTTTAAGTTATACATGGTGCTAAAAAAATCTGTCAAAAAATGTTTTAGTATGACTTTGGTAAGCTAGGAAGCCGCACCGCTTGATGGATTGTTGGAGCATTAAGGATACCGTAGTCAGGAGCCTTGCAGAGTAATCTGGGTCCAAAACTCCGTCGGCTTCAGGTCCCAAAGTTTAACAAACACTGCGGCATCACTGAGAGTTAAAAACTGTCTATTTCTTTCATCTTTAATAAAATGATCAGCGTTGCTTCTTTACCAGGTGTAACAATTAAGTTTAACATCCAGGTAGGGGTGGGCGGTATAAACGGTATAAATTTGGCCCACGGTAGAGATTTTGACTATACCGCTCTAGCAATAGCGCATGTTGATGGTGTCGTCAAGCTGCGCCTGTTTTAGTTGAAAGCATCGCATCATCTGCAAATTATGCCGGGCAACAGTCACAGCAAAGAGACAAAACAGCAAACAATTCTTTTGAGTTATTACCAACTCATACCAGCCTTAGGTACATGCTGCTTAGTTAAGTAATTTTTCTTCTCTGTATTTATCTTGTTTTAACCAATTTATAGCACATAGTTCTGTCTGCCTACTGCTTATATTTTTCTCCACAACTTGTCCCTCAGTATTATCAGAGCTACTGTCTATCACCTCACTGTTCTCCTTCACAATTCATTCATTGTTCAGTGTTTTACGGTGCCGGGTGCCAGTGGGGGCCTTCCTTGTTCCATGCAGAGCTACCTGTGGGTTGCAGCTGACCTGTTTTGTGCATATCATACCACACTCAAAGCATGGCATGTTGCTACATTGACATTTTGCATTTAACTTCTAAAATGTGTGCTTGATCATTCACATACATGAAAGGCTGTCCTTGAAAAAACTAAAAATGCTGCAAGACATGACTGCCTCATTCATCCGAGAGCCATATGAAACATTGTCATGGCCCACTTCTTCTTCTGCAGCCAAGACAACCAGCTTCACCCCGAATAATTTCTGACAGATAAGGGAGGCAAACCCTTCTCGGATACAGCCAGTATAACTTGGGTACAAGCACTACCCAAGCTGCTTAATCTGCACATTAATTTATTAAAATAGTCTAACCTGCACACACAGGTTGATAAATAATTTTTTTAAAAGCCTTAGACTAAAATGGGCAGCTTCACACACTCTAGCAGCTACTAACACTGTCAAACTTCCAGGATGCGGTTAGAGGAGAGGATGGACACAATCATTTGAGAGGACAACATGAATTATCTGTGATGAGTGAATTGCGCACTCCATCAATCAAAATAACTTTTCCTTTTTCTTGACCTCCCTAAAACTCAGCAAGACATAATGCAGCCCAGTTAAAGCGGAATAAAAGAGGAACACTTGGCCCTAAAGGTCTGCTGCTGTGGGATAGAGACCAGAAGAAACCTGTAACACAGCATGAATAGCGACAAGGCCAAGGCAGGGTGACAGTGTAACGGTAATAAAGGAGTTGAGCGAGACGAGGGAGAGGGAGGGACTGTGAACAGAGGGGTACATGGGTGGAAAGGCTGATAATAAAGATGAGAACAGAAGAAGAATAAAAGGATATTAAAGAATGGATGGGAAACGTAAAGAGGATGGAAAGAAAAGAATAAATGAAAGCAAAAGAAATGTTTGGAAGTTTCTGGACAGATCAGACCAAAGAAAAGTGATGGATGTAGGAATAGGAAAACCAAGAGCAATGAAGGGGCACAAACAGGGAAGAAAAATTTAATTTCAGACAAGTAAGTAAGAAAGAATATGAAAGGACAAGACATGAGGTGGATATAAAGGAATAAAAAGAGAAGAATTTATGAAAACTATAAGTAGGACAGAAAGCTGCATCCCTCATGCTCCTCCTCGTTCTTGCTTCCTTCCTTTTCTCTTTTAGCAGCACCATTACTCAGTAAGGACTAGGCTGTACAAAATGATCTACTTTACAGGAATAGGAGTCGGAGACCTACATAGTCAGAATCATCATTGGACCCTCCATCCTCTGGCTTAAACTGGCACAGACACGGAGAGCACTGATGCTGGAGATCCGCATTAAATACTGATTCAGGATCCCCGGCTTCAGGAAGACACAGGTGGATAAGTTAGCTGTGTTTGTTAGGAGCTCGCGTTGAAAACGGAGGTTGGCTGAACATGATCTGTGTAACCATAGCAGTAATAGGTGGATATAAGTACAGGAATACTACACTAAAGGCTTCTTTTCCCACCGGATTCGATTGATCAATAACTCTAGACAAAAACATCCCCAGAACAAAGGCAAAGGAAAAGGATCAATGATTGGCCTGCTTTAGTTTGTACAAGTGCAAAGCATCATTACTGCAACTGATCAGTTAATTAAGACTTTTTTTTTGCAATCAGCCTACTATTAACGAGTTGACACGGAGAAAAACAACTTAAAAGTTTTGAACACATTTTTGTGGAGACAGTACTTGTGATCATATACAAACAAAGATCTTTGAGGCAGTTGCTGCATATGTCTTAATGTTGTAATTCATCTACAAGCTGAAAGAAAACCAACAGTGAATAAAATATTATCTGCTCGGTTGGTGAGGTCACAGAAGAAGAACAAATCTCTGCCCCAACCATGATGCACAGCCACTGAAAAAAAACACATCAATCTGTACTTTAAAACTTAAACGGTGCAGGAGACTATACGTGCTGCTTTTCTCCACAAAATTGTTTTCTCAGAAAGAACTTTAAAGGGCTGTCCCCACAGGGAGACGTGTCAGCAGAATAAACTTGTCCTTTGCTTCGGGGTTATGCACAGACATATATAAATATCTATTTCTGTTTTTGCTGCCCTGCACTGACATTAGCTGTCAGAGTTTTAGTTATTCAACACATCTAATTATGTCTAAACGTTTATCTGCTAGTCTTGAGCAGCTGAGAAACCACAGAAACTGGAAAGTATGCTATTTTGAAAGCAGAGTGGTTTCAAACCTAAGCCTAACTTGTAAAAATACAGGCTGCTTATGCTTTGAGACCCATTTAAACTCATTGGCCAATTTCATCAGGTACACCTGTTCAACTGTTTGTTACTGTAAATACCTGATCGGCCAATCACACGGTAGCAACTCAATGAACTTAAGCATGTAGATACAAACAAGATGTCACGATTGAGTTCGTCCCAACTACCCAGAATGTGGAATAAAGGTGATTTATGTGACTTTGTACGTGGCATAGTTGTTAGTGCCAAAATGGCTTGTCTGGTATTTCAGAAACTGCTGATCTGGGATCTTCCTGCTTAGGCTGGTCAGATGAGTCTGGATTTCTGGTGCAATGCTGGGATCAGAATTGGCACACTTGATACCAAACGATGCCACAGTCTACCTGAGAAGTTTTGCTATGTCCTTCCCTTTATGACCACAGTGTACCCATCTTCTGATGGCTGCTTCCAGCAGGACAGCACACCATGTCACAAATAAAGCTCAAATCATCTCAAGCTGGTTCAATTCAGATTAATTTATACAGGATCCAATCACAACGGCAGTCGCCTCAAGGCACTTTATACTGTATATATATAAGACAGAGACCCTACAACAATACAAAGAAAACTCCAACAATCAAACAGTGGGAAGGAAAAACTCGCTTTTAATAAGAAGCAACCTGCAAAATTGGAGGTAAAATGGTTTTCAACACTGTAGCAGCAATTTCTACAAAATAAAGTATTGAGTGAGTATACACGGGTTTTGCTTCCATCATGAGGTATATTAAACTCTTATTAACTGTGTTGTTTACAATCCTTTTGGCTTTTAACAATGTGATTATACAGCCACAAACTATAAACAGTAACACTTTTATTTTCTAAACCTAAATATGTATAAATGATTGTGTTTTATCATGATAGCCTGTCAGGTGGTATTAGTCTGCGAGTCTGTGATTTTCAACATTCACTCACAAAAATGCTGGATTCTGATCTGTCATTTCTCTTTTTCATTTTTCTTTCAAAATGACCCGCCAAACTCAAAAAGATGCTCCTTCTCGTCATTAAACGTGGGAGAAAAATGTACTCGGTGGCACAATTTACTGCTTTTAAGACAGTAAACCGGAATGAGAGACAAAGAGGAAAGAATCTGCGTGATATTCTTCCTTTATTCAAATGTAATGGCCCACGAACAGACCATTCCTGTCATTCTTTTCAGATGCTACTGAGACGATAGAGGATGAGGGGATGGGTGGGAACGAAGCAAGGGGAGAAAAGCAGGAAGAAGTAGGAGGCAAAAAAAAGAAAGGTTGCTCAAATCTACTGAGAGTACAATACGACGGAGTAAGAGAGAGAGTGGGACAAAGTAAGAAAGGGAACAGGAAAGAGTGAGCTAACTATCAAGAGCTTTTGATCCCATCCATAAAACGTTCCTTTTAAGAATGCCCATGAAATTAGCTTGGTGAAAGAAAGCAATCTCAATCGACTGAATCCGCTCTAAGAAACTTTCAAGCAGCCACCATACCTCCAGCTCTTAAGAGTCTCCACGGACATAAAATAGCTCCTCGCCTTTTTCTCCAGCCACCTTCTTTTTTGTACTCTTTCTCAGTTTCCCTTTCACCTTACCTGCCAACTCAACATTGGCAAAATCACAGAAAGAGGAATCTTTAAGTGTACAATAGAAAAAATGGGGTCAGCTGACAGCTTCCAGTTTGTGTTTGACTAAAGCTAGGATGCCACTTGTCAGCTTACAGATACATAGAAATCAATGGGGGAATTCTGAAACTAAAACACTGTAGTCAACCATGCTGTGCTGACACATTCACACAGCAGACAGTCATGACCATTTCAGCTTTGCCAGCAAAAGTGTATCTCTATACTGAAAAAGCAGCACCGGTGCATTTTAACTTTTTAATATTTACTGTATTCGCGTGTTTGATTTGGCCACAATTTTGCCTCAGATGCTCTTCCTGACACAACCCCCCATGTTTTATCCCTCCTTGGGGCCACACTGGGAGTACACTGGCACGTGGCCTACCCTGGGGCTGGGTCGGCTGGAGCTGCCAGGCAGGAGGAAAAGAGGAAGACCTCAGAGGAGGTTTATGGATGTAGTGAAAGAGGACACACAGAAAGGTGGTGTGACAGAAGAGGATGCTAGGGATAGGGTGCAATGGAGGCAGATGATCTGCTGTGGCAAACCCTAACACGACCATCCAAAAGAAGGAGAAGAAGAAGAGTCTCACTGTATCCACAGCATGACCTTGTTTCAGTGCTCTTCTGAGACAATCAGAGACACTGTTTGAACTAAGCTGTTAATGAATCTGTTTTGAAACTGTGCACATGATGGAGAAAACAGTCACCAGAGTTTTCAAATGTTGCGTGTTGGATTTGATTGCTGATTCCATACGTGTCCCAGTTAGCACTGTAAATAAAGTTATGGTGCTTTACTGCAGATAGATAGAGGCTTCAAAGATACTGTCTCGATTCATTCCAAGTTGGCTGCTGAGTTTCTTTCATAGCTCTTGTAAAAAGGATCCAGAATACCAACTATATGACACATGTCTCAATCTGTTTAGTACACAGAATCAAAAATCAGACAGATTGCAGTACAAAAAAAGACTACTGGATCATAGCCACTTAATGAATAAACATATAAGCAGCTAGATTTTTATTGTATTAGTTTAAGATCAAATTCACATTTTAATTGCACTTTTACTCATTTACCAAGGTCTCAGTTTTTCCCATTATTCTTACCAATTTATTCTGGTAATCTTTCGTCACACCAAAGCTCATATCAGCTGAAAAAGGTCACTGGACTAAAATGTGCTTGATTAAGGGTCTTGTATATTTTTCTTTTTACTATTAAAGCATATTAAATTTGCTTAACTTAGGTCTATTTCTCGGCTAAAACTGTATTAAAGTAACAAGATGAGCATCTTTAATTTTATTGGACTCGAAATTTATGCAATCAATCACCTGAAAGGACACCCTGACTTGTCAGTGAGAAGTGAGGCATACACACGTGTAATTCAAGTAGCTCTTCTCTTTTCTGACCTTAGTAGAAGGTCAGAAAAGTAGAATACAAGTGGTATAATGTGAAATGTCAGCCTGAGGTTGTAGATCTGTTGAGTATGGGGCCAGGAGCTGTCCCTGGGACAGAGTGTCAGAGGCAGGGAAACCAGGGCAGGACAATCCCACATGAGTTCCCTGAGTTCGGAGAGAAGAGCTTCTGAAAGCTAACTTCTGCGCTTTTGGGGGGGTCAGCGATCAAAAGCAGGATGGAAGAAAGAAAGGACCAAGTGAGGAAAAGCAAGAGGACGTTCCAGAAAATAGGGAGCGTGAGGTAGAGAGCGAGAAAGAGAAACGGAGAGAGTGAGATGGTCGACCCCGTGAAAGTGGTAGAGGCAGTAGAAATAGCTGCCCCACTTGTAGACACACTTTCTGTTGCTAGCAGAGTGTCCTTGATGTACTGGGGTAGCTAACCTATATAGGCTTGCTCCATGCTGTAGCAATGCACTCTGTTACTCTTCCCCTAGCTTTTATGCACACATGGTGGGGTGGGGGGTGGGGTGACATAAAATCAGGCCACACATGCTGAAATCTACTGCTGAGTTAAGTCACCTGCACTGCTAGCCTAGCTTGCTAGCGGGCAGCCAGCTGCTCCTCTAATTAAGGGACCATCTTCTCGAGGGGCCTGAACATATGGAAGACTGTATAGCCAGGTAATAGTCTTATAATAGCCAGCAAGGCCATACTCTTGAGTACTAGCCAGACTTCTTAAAGTTGGATGGACTCTATTATAGGGTGACCATATTTTGATTAACAAAAAAAGAGGACACTTGACTCGTCATAAGGAACTTTAATAAAACTGTTTGCATAAAGAAAAATTTAACATTTTTCCACAATTTAAATGATGCCTTCTTTGCGTGGTTAATGACTCTTGAAATAACAAATTTCAGTTAGGCTTTTAAAAGTCACCAAGCGCAAAAAAACTAACTTACTCAGTAGAACTAACTTAGTTAACTAAGTTAACTCAGTTCCACCACCACTCAGTTAACTTAGTAGATGAATTTTCACCTCGCACAGCCTCTTTATGTTTTTCTGTGTCCATGTGAGCAACAAGATCACCCGCACCTTTGTTAGAGACACAAACGTATGTGCCAGCTCTGCACACGGTGCACTCCGCCTCCCATTTATGCCGACCGACGGTATGCGGGGAATTTCTTTTGCAGTTCATTTGAAAAGGTGCACTTGCGCTTCGGCATCTTTTAAACATCACTTTTAAACGTCTGTCCAGTCTGTGAGCGCAAATTAACCACTTGCAAAGCAGGCAGCAGTTATGGTATGACGTAACGTACAGTATATGGGTCCCCCGTAGGCTCGTAAAACCCGGACATTTTTATCAATTTCAAAAAAACATGCCCCGGACGGAACATGAAAAGTGGACATGTCCGGGGAAAAGTGGACATGTCCGGGGAAAAGTGGACATGTCCGGGGAAAAGAGGACGGTTGGTCACCCTACTCTATTAGGATGAAGATATCGCTCTATGATCCACGCCTATCATCCCTTCCCTCACAATGTGGTATAAGGGTTGTGGAAAACTGCATACCTCCAAAGTACTTTCAATACTTCAATGAGCACGTTCAACGCCCATAAGACCTTTGTGCTACTGCTGTTAAACAGACCAATACAGCATGCTAACATCACTGTTTTCCACCTGCGGAGCAGATGAGACAATTAATGGCACTTCTTGAATTAAAATGATTACCCACCAATTAATCAAACCACTTCACCTCAGAGAGTGGATATAACCGAGTGAATCTTTAGAGACTGAATCTCTTTTTATATGCACTACATCGCAGGAACAAAAGCCGAACATATTTTTCACTACCTGGTGGTCCTGGTGAGGCAAATCAAAGTGATTGTCTGAAATTAGTTTTAATGAAAAGAATTAAAAGCAATCAGAAAGTCAAAGAGAAAAAAAAATATTAGAACTTAGGGTATCAAACAACAGTGACTGCTCAATATGCAGTCCCTTCGTCAGGACAAACAGTGAGTAATAACTCAACTAAAGTCATGTCCCGTTAATGGCATGGCCATACTGATACGCAAATTGTGCCACACCACATAAAACGCACAAACAGCAACAGTAATGAGTGAATTATACTGTATGAGTCATAAATGCAACCTATTTTACTGAAGTTACTCTGATACTTTCAACAGCATTTTATTGACATTGCTGTCCAAGGCCAGGACTAATGGCTACTTCACAAAACAACCATACACACATACACACTTCCATAGGCAGACACATGGGCATGCATACAAATTTGCACACTAATATTACTGCAAACAGAGCGCCGCACCTTTATTTACTTTAGCCAACAGCACCAAAAAACTGCACGTAGCCATTTCAGACTACATTTTGAGAAGTCCATTAGCCAGTAATGGCAAATGAAGCCAACAGTGAGAATGTGTAAAAAAAAAGTGAAGTGAAGTAACCAACAGATGTATACAACAACCAACTGATAGGAAGAATGATTGCAGGTATGGTAAAATTATAGGCTTCAGGATTGTATCATCATACATATGTAGCAGTAAAGTAGCATTTTTCTGAAGCACAGCGAGGTCCCTGTCTTGCCTGCACCTGTTTTGGTGACTCACTGTGCATCACAGAGAAACAAAGTAGGGGGAGTGTCACTAGCAATCCTGCACTACACTGCAATTTTGGTGTCAAGATTCACAGAATTTTTCTTCTCTCGAGCCTGCCTGTGTGGCCCTGGTCAGAAGTGCACCGCAGCTACTGTAGATCTGTGCTATTTCTGATAGTTAATGTGTGTGACAGACCTTTCAAAACCCTGTATGAAAACGGGCATATTTTTCTTGTCTGTTTCACATTTGCTTTCCATTCTCCCACAACAGAAACATCTACTAGCGCTACATTTTCATAACCCAAAACAGCTCGATTTCCAATCAGGTAAAGTAAATATCAAGGTTCTCACCAGTTATTTTGATTAAAGGCGTATCCAATTACCTGATTACTTTACTCAGCTGGCGTAAAAAGTAGGCATGTGTGTGTTCAATCTCTAATTTGAGTGATGCACATTGTTAAAGCACAGATGCACAGCGTATGAATGCATTGTGTTGTGTTTGGACTACACTGAATCAACACAATAATCTGAGCAGGCAGGCTGATCTGAACAGTGACGGGTGTTGGTTTGGGTTAGGCCAGAAAATGGGAATCAGGGAAGAAAGAGAATAACTAAGTAACTAGTAACTAGCATGTTAGGCTATGTGACAAAAGCATAAAGCCGTGGTTGCCACTGTCTGTTTAAAGTCTTATCCCAAATCATATGCTAGTGTCTCCTTTCTGATCACATTATGAGTGTTAAGAAAGAGGGCAAGCAGGACTGAGTGAGGATAATAATCTATAATCACTAAATCTGACACGGCGACCACTATAATGGGCAAAAATATATCATCCGTCGGGCACAAACGGGATCTTGATCCTCCGATGCCAAGATGTAACAAAGTAGTCAAAATAAATTTCAGAAATCTGACTACTTTAAAATAGTGATATTCTACAGAGGCTTCAAGAGTGAGTACAGGGTAAACATAACAAGCTTTTGATGCAAAGCTTCTTAAGTCAAAATTATGTAGTGATGCAAAACCATATCTGTTGATTTAACTGTGTTTGCTGATTTTATAGCTACAGTATATGACTCAAGAGTCTGCACTCCACTGTGTGCTATTTATTATTTTTTAGCCTTGATTTAACAAAGTAGATTTTTCAATTAACATTCCACTTGAGGTCTCTGCTTCCGGCTCTCGTCTCTATGACTGCCATGTGTAATAAGTAACAATAAAGCTTAATAAAAATCAACTGCTTTAAAAATGATAGCGCCGCATGATATTTCTTTTCTGTTGCTGAATATGTGGAGATGAAGGGACACTGCTACTCATGCAAAACTGTTATTTCTGTTACAATGTCCAAATAATGTATTTGATTTGCTTTCAAACACTATCCTGCGCAAATGCATGTGTGTGTTAAGAAGTCAGCGCATTGGTGTGAATATTGTGCACCTACTCACTCACACAAATGCAAAGCTTTCCCCCCGTTAACAGTGTTTCTTGCCAACTTTATACACAGCAGGATTAAGGATATAAAAGAACCTTGGGAACAGCAGAGAAGATGAGGGGAAAAGTGTTTTAAAAGAAAGAAAAGAGTGACAAAGAAACAGACCCCAAATCTCTGCTCCTGTTTCCACAGGCAGCCATTTTTAGACAGTCATCCATTAAGTCTGCTATGTTCCCATACTGTCAGCCCCCAGTGAAGCCAAAGAGGCCATGTCAGCTGAAGGCGTTAGGCAGCAGGCAGGTAGGATGCATCACAGCACTGTGGGAATTGGAGGAAGAAGGGGCGGAGCAGGTAGTGGACTATAATATGACTGTCACTGCAGCAAAATATCTTCAGAAAAAAGTAAGATGGATTATAGATTTAGTTCAACGTGAAAAGAGATGGAAAAGAAAAGAAGGAAGAGCAGAGAGATGGCTGCTGTGACGCAGCATAAAATGCATCAATTCACATACAAGAATAGAAAAACAGGGAAGGGATAAGTTTGCATTGAAAAGTTTAAAACTAAGCCTAATTTTGTGACTCAGGTGTCTTAAAATGTAGTGTACAAAGCACTGGTTGTGCGTCTGAGCCTCACAAAGCTAAAGTGTATATACTGTCTGTGAGTGACTCACCTCTGGCCCCATGTGTTCAGTCTGTGTTGTGCGGTCAGTCATTTGGCAGTCTTTCATCTTCAGGGCAGCTTTGGCACTCTCCTGCACAGAAAACAAACACACACCCATAAGCCGTGTCCAAAATTTCACAAAAAAATAACCGAGAGGAACATCAAATATATATAAATGAGAGCAAGTACTCTCCCAGCAGACTTGCGCCGTTTCCTCCACTCACAACACTTGGTACAGCTGGCTTGCATGCTTAGTTAGCTATCAAAAGAAAAATAAAAACTGCGTCTCTGAACAGCCTTAACCACTTCTTCCCTTTGGCTGCCTGTTCTGGAAATCAAAGAGGTCATAAAAATGGGCTGAATTGCAGGAAAACTTTTCTGCAGCCAAATATTGAAGCATGGACGTTCCACAAAGTGTACCCTCAGAGAAGAATTCATAAAAATTGACAGGTAGCACTGTCCAGCTCACTAAAAAGGTCCTTCTACTGGATAATTAATAGGTTTTCTCTGGCAGATTTACAATCAAAGGATAGAGAGAAAAGCTTTGGCTCTTTTTCGTTAAATGCAGAACTTTTACCTTGACCAAGAGGCTGCCAGCAACTCCTGTGTTCCCTCTGTATGATTATTTTAAAAAAGCAGGATACGAGTCCTCTGAATGAAAAGAGCTCAGCACTACTTCCACCGGGAGCACTTTATGACGATGTCACTAATCATTCTGACATCTCTGCTCATAGGTTACAGAACAGAACGGGTTGAAAGGTGCAGTGGCTATGAAATATTGAGAAATTCATTAACCTTGATTAAAATTCATCAACCAAATTAGGACTAGGCGTAAGGACGGGTTTATGGTAAGTACTCTAGAATAAAATGAATTTATGTTATAGTTCTTAACTCAAATATATACTGTCTACTTCAGAGTGAGCACAAGTAAGCTGACAGATTGAGTTAAAAATCAGTTTTCATTAATCATGCCTTTGAATGCATAAAAAAGCAAAGGAAGGCTTTCTGCAGCTAAATGCTGCAGTTGGGACACGGTCCTTCAACAAAATGCACCAGCAGAGAGAGAAGAAAACTCATAAAAAGTGACAGCTAGTGATGGCCAGCCAGCTAGCAGGTCCTTCTAGGAGATAATTAATAGGTTTTCACTGGCAGATTTACAGACGGAGGCAGAGCGAGGAGAGCATTGGCTATGAGCTGCCCTTTCCTTCAAATGCTGCACTTTAACTTAGCTGCGGCAGGAAAGGTTTCCCTCGTAGACTCTCTTGCACAAAGACAGGTACAGATCCTCTGTAATGTTCACGCACACAAACTTTATAAATGTGAAGCAATGCCAATGCCCAAGGGCGTATGGGGCAGATAAAACAGGGCTAGGCTGTGGATGCAGTACGGATGAGGCCTAGTGTTAGACTATTATTATGCAAACAAACACGCAGACTTGTTCTCGTGACATCACACAAGCTGTATATGTTTGGAAATCATATCCAGCTGGTTGCAGGAGCCAGAACATCTCTGTCAGTGAGAAGTGCCAAGCAGATGAATACACAATGTCAGTGGTGATCAGCATCTGTGTGTGTTTGAGCATGCAAAAACAACTGCATACCCTAAACTCTGAATGATAGAGCCACGTGTGATTTAGGAGAATAAAAAAGAATGAAAGAGAAGAAATTTGATAATCCCAGCAGGAAAATATTCCCATGTAGAAGCAAAGGAAAGAGAGAGAGAGACAAAGTGAAATGAGCAGGGATTGTAAGAAACAAAAGAAGAACAATAATTAAAGATTCAGGCATACAGTACATACAAGAGAGGTGTGATTAAATTAGATACAGACTTGGACTGTTTTATGAATAGGTCAGATGAGATATTCTATGCTTAAGTTGTACTTATTACAATAACTAAAGTAAAACTTAACCCAAGCTGTGACTTGAAACTTTTGCACAGTTTCAAGTCAGAGCGGGGGGTTTCAGAAGCAGATCGTGAAGTTAGCATAGGGTAATCTCTTTGTCGGGTCTTAAAATGAGGTAATTACAACCTTAGATGAATAAAAGCACATGGAATATTACACTGTGTAATTATTTATTCAGAAAACTATGCAAAGTCCTGAGAAAAACAATGTACTCCTTCCATAGGAATTATGAGGGTAAGTAGCACCGAGGTGCTGCTAATCAAAAGCGCTTGACTAACTGATCATCAGCAGGTGTGAGGACCCTTTATAAAAGCACAAGTGCTGCCTGTTTTCTGGTCTGGAGCGTTCAGGTGTGTTCTAACATAATGCCAAGGAGGAACAACATCAGCAATGATCTTGAAGGAGGCAATTGTTACTTCCCATCAATCTGGGAAGGGTTATGAGGTCATTTCCAAACAATTTAAAGTCCATCATCCTACAGTTAGAAAGATTATTCACAAGTGGAAAACATTCAAGTTAGCTGTCAATTTTCCCAAGTGGTCATCTGAGCGAATTTACCCCAAGGTCACACCTGCGTTGCTAAAAAAAAATTAATAATAAACACCCAAGAGTTAGATCTTAAGGTGGATTTTTATGGTATTATTTTTGTGTCTGTTTGTGTCTGTACACAGCTTTGGAGACTGTCATCTACGTGTGGTAGCTGTTTACTGTTAGCAGTGATCAACGTCACAAACAACTGGTTTGTGGACTACTCTTGCTTTATATAAAGTGCTGAAAACTTCAGTGTGTCCACTGCAGCCACTGACTTATTTTAACATTTGATTTTTGTCACACTTCTTCTGTTTGTAGTAAAGTATTCTTTTACTCCATTTCCTGCTCCGCCTCACTTTTGAACCAGTCAGAATTTGAGAAAGACTGAACGTATGACGTGTGTGGAAGGGTTGCCCAGAGAAAACCTCTTCTGCAAACTTGCATCTGGACAAACCAGAAGACTTCTGAAACAATTCCCTTTGGACAGACAAGACCAAAGTGGAGATATTTAGTCATAATTCACAGCACTATATATGAAACAAAAATTTTCTAGAGTCAAATGTGAGGCCTTCTTTCCAACAGCTAAAGCTTGGCTGTCACCACACATAGTAGGAAATCTACACAAAAAAAAAAGTCAAAATGTTGCAATGATCGAGTCGGGATTTTAAGAGAGCTGTGCATGAACAAATGATCTCAATCAACGTTTTAAAGATTTTTGTTCTGCAAGCTTTTAGGCCTCCAGTATTCCTGGCAGTGCACATTTTCATACACTGCTTCTGCATTCTGAATTAATTTTTGTAAAATAATGACTCTATGGTAAAATGTCACACGTTGATGTTCATATGAGGTTGTATTTACCCAATTTCAAGACCAGATAATTGTATTTATTACATCCTGATATGTAAAGCCATAGAAATGAAAATAGTGTACTATTTGAACGTGTATTTTTTCTTTTCTTCAACAACACAGAAACATGAAAGAACACTTTGACATGTAGACTCAATGAGCCAAACACTAAATCACCAGATTTTCCTTTAGTGAGACCCATTCTTGCTCTTGAGACCAAGCTGTTCCACTTGTAAACATTATATATGAGGTTAAAACAAAATGAGAATACATCAGTAATAGCAACATGTAGAACAGCTAACACTCCCAGTAAAAAAACAGACCCCATTTTGCTATACCACTAACAATTTACCCTACAAACAATCTAGAGTACAAGATAGGGGGCTCATCTTGTAACCGGAAGGTTGCAAGAAACAATGAGCGGGTATTTATGTATGTTCAATATTTCATCATAACACATCTTAGCTGTAGGGGAACAGACTCATTTTGGTAATATACATTTTTTTGTAAGCAGCAAACATTTGACCATACAGTTAAACTCTAATTTATTGAGGTCAGTTGTCCCATTATCATGACTGAGGGGGGGAAATATGAAGGAGGATGTAGATCCCAGCGCAAAGGCATTCAATAATAGGTTAGGTCCAAAAATAATGTATGGGAGAGGGAGTGTGAAACACTCATGTACAGAAGCGAGACCTGTGAATAAATGTGTTTTATTTAGAAGCTGTAATGTGAAAAGGCTTAAAAAGGTGTTTTAATGTGTGAGTGTTAAGTCTGTTACACTGCCCATCAACGCAAATTACAGAGAGGAACATTGACGTTACATGTAGCCTACTGCCTGTCTGCCTGCCTGCCAGCCCGGCTGCCTGAAAATTGCTCAATTTTGACATTAATTCGACATTAGATGCGCACAGCACTGAAAACAGCACAGTGAGAGAAAGAGAAGAGAGGGGGATAGGTGCTGCTGACAGAACGCCAGAAAGCGAAAGGATGGGAGTGAAAGAGAGAAAGAGTTGGGCGGGAAAAAAAATAGATGCATGTTCCAGAGAATGATCAAACAAACAGATGCCACATGAGACTCAAGTCAGTGGGTTAGACTGGCATCTCTTACAATACCGATACAACACTGGCACATTATTCTACTAAAGCCTGGCACAATGTCTGCATTGCTTTACTTTGACAGAATAGGTGACAAATTGCAGACGTTTTAATGGCAAATGATGGAAAATTTTGCCGTATGGAGCATTTCTGCAGATGATCCAACAATCATGACGAGAAGGGGAAAAAAAAGAAAACACTGTCAAGACGATACATTTTGCATTTACATCTCTATATTTCAAATAAATTGTGAGCACATTTAAAATGGAAAAGTCATTGCTTCGCATCTTATACCTCTCTTTTGGCGGGAGTCCCAATCATTTTTGTCATTACATTAAGCTGGTGTGAACGAGCAGTTTACATTAAGCAAGACAGGCTTTCTGCTGTTGATGCTGTGACTTCAAGCCAACTATAAAAACATTCTCACATAATGTACTCCCTCTTTTATGGTCAGTCTATTCTAGAACATCATAAGAAGATGATAAACTGACAAGGCGATTTTCATGAAAGTTACACTTTCTGGTCCTTTGAAATCTGTATTTTTTTTTTTTTGTTCACATTTCTTTTAAAAGTTTTAATGCTTAAAATGTGCTTCAAAGGAAAATTGTCTTTAATTTATATTGTTAAAACAAATAATTCAAACATATTCAATCTGTTTTAATTATTCATATCAAA
>VUQR01000241.1:48246-58992 GCA_015108515.1 Hemichromis elongatus | reverse complement strand
GTATTTCTGGGCCATTTAAAAAAAAAAAAAAGTCTGAAAATATCTTAAATTCCCAGTTAGATTTTCTTACATTAAATTTGGAGGTAGAAATATTCTTAGTCAATGCTGAAGGTCTTTAAAATACAGAAATCCTTAATGCTTGGGCTTTCCCGGGGTGATTTCAGACTGATTTCAGGTTGATGCGCTTTTAGTTTTTTTAGAAACCAGAAATTTGACCAGATCTGAAATGTGTAAGAGTGAAAAATAGCCAATAACCCAAGAATTCAGGAAAGAAACAAATCCTTTCTGTATAGCACTTCATAAACATTTATAACCTCTTGAACTGAAGCAGGAAATGGAATGCAAAAAAAGTGAAACGTGAGAATTTCAGTAAAAAATGAAAATTGAAAACATGTCAAGTTTCAAACACTGAATTTAATTCAGATCTGCTCAAATTCAGACTTAAATCACATTGAAATTATGAGGTTTTCAACCTTGGAAACAGTTGAGTGCAAGAAATATTCATATTGTTCATATTGTAAATACTGTTATACTTCTCTTCTACATACTGTGCTAAGTGCCTCTTTGTTTGTATTTGTTTGTATTTATACTTTAATGTTACTGTTTCACTTCTGCTTTTTGTCTTGTTTTATTCTATTGCTGCTGGCCTCTGTGAGTTACCAAACAAATTTCGTTGTATGACTACAATGACAATAAAGTCTCTTAATCTTAATATGCACAAAAAAAAAAAAAAATAATCACAAAGGGCGGCTAATAGTTTCTTTAGGTTTATTCACTGCACTGTAGCCATCAAAAAGGGAACCAGATGCCAACAAACCAACTTTTAAGGAAAAATGATACATCTTCTAAAATGTGGGTTACCTAACCATAAAAGGAAGCTGAAGTTTTCATTCTGCGATAGTCCTCTTACTCTTGTTCATTCTTCTTTTTATCCCAGTAATCTTTATAGATGCTGTTTTGTCTAAAAGCCATTTGGGTTTCAGTGGGGATGCCCTCATAAACGTCTTTGTTAGCCACCGGTTTCTGTTGCATTCAAATAACCGACAGAAATAGGAAAAACCTTCTGAGAATAACATTCCATCGGTTTCACCCAGTCACCAGAAGTTTCCCAGTCTGTGTTTGTAGCTGCACATCTTTTTTTTCTTAGTCGTAATTTTCAACATAGTCCACAAACATCTGTGTGGTGGTTTGTGGTGTTTTTAAATTTCCCCTCTCAGGGGAAGCACATGCAGAAATAGACAGTGAGGTGTTGACCTGCAGGAGACCCTTTCTTTACTACTGTTTAATAAAAGGCAGACGTTAGAAGTGTGCTCGTCTTACAGTGTTGGCATTTAAAAACTAGAGCCAATCAAAACGTGTCTCAATATGAGGGAGAGGGGATTAAAAATGCTGTGTAGTCCCAAATAAAGAGGCACACCTGGTACCTGTAACGCCATCTTCCAGACGCTACCTTCCGCGTGGTGTTTATCATCCGTCTGTGTGGTTTCTTGGGTTTTTCTCTCCCGTTTCCGAGACAAGTCTGCCCCTGAAAATGCCCAGACTTGTTAACAGCTTCAGTGTTTATTGAACTGACTCTGCATTCCTCGTCTTATTTAAATAAAAAAAAAAAAAAGCTCCTCAGGCTGAAGTCCTACAGGTCTGGTTTTAGCTTTAGCGGGCATCACGCTGTGTGATTAATGGTAAACAACCGCAGTGAATGCGGGTACATTTAACAAGGTGTAAAATGTTTACCCCGTAAAGCTGATGGTGTTTCCCATCCCTCGGTGTGCTGACACAGATATAAATAAAGTTTCTCCATTTTATTACTTTAACCTGTTGGCTGATTAATGTGTGAGGATGGGGACTATTACTCTTTAAGCAGGTGCAAAATTATCTTTACAAGCCAAATTCTGGATTTGATTTTTTGTTTGTTTGTTTGTTTGGGTTTTTTTCTCACTGCTGCAGTAATTTGCAACAAACTGCCATCAGTTTCCTGTTAATGATCAACCTCTTCTCTGACCTCAGCACTGACTGTGGTTAAACATCCACGTCCAGAATCGGCTACAGCAGCTACTTCCCTTAATCACAGCGGGCACGCTAACCGACCCAAGGCCGACACTGAACACAGGAACAGAGTTGTTTGTTGCTTGAAAGCTGCAACAAAAGTCGAGCTTCTCTGGTCTCGCTGCCTTTGTTTGTTTTGTTTTGTTTGTTTGTTTTTTAGTAGAAATGACCTTCTTCTAACCCTCTGGAGTGTTTTGCGATGCGTCTTTGTCAGCTTTCTGCTCTGGCCTTGTGCTTTGGCTTTGACCTGCTATGCATCTCCCTTAACCACAGAGTCACACCAAGGTCAGGGTTTCTTGAAGATTTTCACCTGAATGTAAATCATCAGGCTTATCCAGTAGTTTCATTTTGCATTTAGACTCAAATTAAAAGTAAATCTGATGTGAAATCTTAAATGCTGTCTTGTATGCCAATAAGAGGAATAATAAGTTGGTATTAAATTATATTTTAGTGTGAAATCGTGATAAAGAGCTTAGTTTGCATCTCAGATCATTATAGTAACCTTTCTCTCAAACCGTCACAGGTTTGTTTCAGTTTTGGCTTTTAACAAATAATCGGAAATTCAGAAATTGGTTGCACAACAGGAAGAGCTCGCAAAATCGTTTTCCTAAATATGAGAGAATGGAGGCGAGTTGCTAAAATAATTATATAAACCTGCTTCTAGACAAACAAGACCTCATATTATTTCAGTTTTCAAAAAATAAATTGTCAGTGTGTTCAAGTAATTCAGATTTTGTCCTTTATTTATTTTTTTTCTAGCCATTATTTGACCATAAAATTGTAGCTCATCTGCACTAATATGACAGCTCCGAAGTGCTGAACCAGCTACACGATGCAGCTACAGGAGCTGCTCGGCTATGCCACGAAGCTCCCGGTGCACGGTTTTCTGTCCTGATGTTAATAACAGAGGAGGTTGCTGTGGTTCCAAACACTTCTTCTTTGCAATAACATCACTAATCCTTGATGGTGGAATATCTAGGAGGGAAGAAACTGACAGCTCTTCGTTCTAATTTTGTAGCGGCAGTTTGCACGGCTGGTCGTTTGTCTGCAGCAGCCGTTTGTAGACAATAACTAAACTTCAGAAACGTAGTTAAACTGCAACACAAACTTTGATGCGCATATAAGAAGCAGCAGATTGCAGAGTTTAACTCGTACTGCTCGCGTCATGCCTGAAATAAAATTGGCAGATCACACAGAGTAGCCCACACTGCTGTGATGGCCCTTCTACTCAAAATGAAAATGGGAATTATGTAATGTTGCAACAGCTTTTATCAAAAATATAATAAAAGATGAGGTCGACTTCATTGTGCATGAATACCTCCCTATAAAACTGTAAGTTCAAAGAGTGGAAAACTCTAAGCTTAGAAGTTATTTAGTGGAGTGTTTAGCTGCTGAACGGCCACACGTTTGACTCAGGAGCGGGAAGAAACTCCAAACAGAGACGAACAAACACACCTGCAGAAGAATGACGATATTGATGTGTATTTGCTGGATGTGTATAATAATAAAAGGGGGGTTGTTGAATTTAGAGTGTTGGCCTTTCTTTATCTTCACTGATTTATGTTGGTGCCTTAAAGCAAACTGTGGTCACTCCTGGGCTCTGAATATCACTTCAGCAATATCAGGAGAAAGATGCATCGGTTTGGCATGTAGGGTTTGGCTACTGAGCGTAGGGGATTTGTGAGCACGCACTTAGGTGCTTCAGATTGCAGGAGAGGTTACTGGGACAGATCCATGATTAAGGGCGAATACAGCAATGAGCGTGCGGGTGACTGGATGTGGACACGGAGTGATGTCTGGTGGAAACGTCTGAAGTCAGCGAAGCTAGCCTGACTAGCTTCTGCTTTCTTTGTAGAAAAGAGGATCTGGCTTCACCTTCGTAACCCATCAGAGCAGTTATTGAGAAGCTCCTATCTAGCAAACAAAACACTTAAAATCATTGAGAACTTTGACTCAAATAATGTTTGTTTTTTTTCTACTACACATGTGCTCACAGTGAGCGTATCATAACATAGATAATTATCTTTTCTGACACGTAAAATGACAAAAAAAGGGATTGAACTCTAAAAATTGGAGAAGTGTTTAGAGGTTAAGTTTCAGGGTGTTTTTCCATAGACACCCCCCCCCCGTTAAGAGTGCAGATTTTAAGCACTGCTACATTGGCTTCACTTTTTAGACATGGAAGCTATGTCCATCTGTTATACTGTCTATGGTAGATATGTCTGGCATCACATGCCTGAAATGGTCGTCAGCATCAGAGCAAAACAAAAGTGAAAAGTGTCCTATTCAGACTCTTGTCTGGCTCAGTGCGGGGGCAGGGGGGTGGCTTAAGCACCATCTCTGCTGTTATGAAACTCTCAGATTGTCATTCAGGGTTCCTGTCTCTCTGTTACGTCTCTAAACGGCACAGTGGTCTCTCCCAGCTGTGTGTCACTGCGACACCTTAAATTTTATAGTGTTCATAATACGTTTAATTGTGGCAGGGGGGGGGGGGGGGAAACGCTCTGATCGCACATTTGAGGGAAATACCGGAGATATTCACGCTGTAAAGTCTGTGGTAGTTTTATTTTTTATTTCATTTTGAGGTTTTCTTTTGACTTCGGCTTAGTTTCAGTTAGTTTATAAAGAGGGTTTGCTCTTTTTAAGTTTAGTTGTATTAGCGTCAGAGTTGTAGTTTTTTGTTTGTTTGTTTGTTTTTGTAAAAATATATGGTGGGCCGAAGTTCAAAGTAGATACCGTGTTGTTACGAGCACAGCGTAAGGGTCGTGAACCTGGTGCAGTGCTGCAGGGAGAGGGTTAACATACCGGATTTTTACATGTTGTGTCACGCTTAGGCAGCCAAACCAGTGTTTCCGTACAGTCCCTTCAAATTACAGTGTGCGACTGCAGCGAGCTTCACACAAAGGGAACTTCTATCCCAGAGGCAGGAATAAACCGGGTTTTAGCAACAGTAACTACAACAGACAGGCTGCGACTAGTTCAGGGATGCCTGTTTAACTCGGTGGCAACCTTGGAGAAGGTTTCGCTTTGACACGGGCAGAGCTGGGCCGGGGAGGGACCCGCCACGGAGGAATTTTTATGGCCATATATTGTGTGAATGAAATTGAATATGGTGAGAAGAGGAAGGCAGCTGCTCCCTTTGCCATCCCAAAATGTGGGTTAATGTCTATTCCTTGTTTTTAACAAAGGAATAAAGGCTTATATTTTAGCCTCTCTTCACAGTGAGCGGACTTTAATGGCAGACACACAGGCTCAGAGTTCAGACGCTGTGCAAAATGAATTTTTGATGATGGAAAGTGATGACTATTGGAGACCAGAGACTTTTGCCCTTTCTTCATTTGCTATAAACTCTTAATGTGAGATGAATCTCGCAGATGGCACGGTGGTTTTAATCACCTGGGGCTAAGTGGAGGTGGTTTCTCCCTCGGGGTAATTATGCTGTGGCAAACCTCCTCAACACCTGGTAACATCTGTTTTTTTGAGGAAACTAATTTGTCAGTTAAAGTGTTAGGACATGTTTATGTAATTTGTTGTTTTATAATTAGTTTTACATGATTTTCGGGGGTTCGTGTCAACACAGTTATTCCAAAGAAAAACAGATTTACAGGTTAGTGAATTAAGATATAAAAGCACCATCTTCTAACCTGTTACGCCTTTGCTCCTCTGGTCTGATCAAAAAAGCTAACGTGATTTGACAAAAAAAATCCTTTGCTGGGAAATTTAAAGGTGCCCTCTTATGGTTTCCCACATTTTCGGTCATAAATATGCTGTTGCACCTCATATTTAACATGGCTGGAGTTTCAGATGAGGTCATTTAATGGGGAAATAATCCATGAGAGGCAAAAGCTTGGGCTTTAGACAGTGGTTTCTACTTTAGCCTGTAAGATTTCAGGAAGAGGGCTATTGCTAATGGGGTCAATGCAGACACAGAAGCCCTACTCACCTTCAAACCTGTTTCTGAGGGGCAACCAATGAGAAGAATTTTGGCTTAAAGGAGGAGGAGCTTAAACAGAGGGGCTGTTTAAGCTCCAAGGCCCAGAATAGGACAAATAAGGATCATTTTGAACTGTGAATCCTGAAAAGCTGCTCTTGTAGAGAAAATATGGCGCTTAATAGATCCACAATAATGGATTTATCATCATTTATTTAAGTATTATCATCATTGTCTTACTGGAAATTACTGACATTTGCCCATTTTTCTGACATGTCACAGTGCTCAAAGACACTTTCATGCCCTGTAGAGCTCTTGTTATGAGCTCATATTCACCTCCTTGTTAGAACAGCAGACATATTATGAAAGAAGTCTGTCAATCCTAATAGAACTGTTCAATTGTTAAGCTTAAAATCACGGCTAGTTAAGCCCATTCAATCCTATTTTCAATATCGATTTTCCTGCTGAATATTTTGGTCTATAAAATGAATGTAAAATGCCGCAGCGGATGCAGTCTAAACTCAAAATTGTTCAGTTTTCAATCATATATGCTTAAAGAAATGTGCAAATTTGATAAGAAGAGCTAGCTGGTGAGCTGGTGGTGTAAGTCCTCATTATGAGCTTTAACTTGCAGGTCTATTTCTGAAGGGTGCTGTTACACTTTCGTGGTCGTGCTTCGGTATGCTGATTTTTTTTTCTACTTCTCAGTCCCACTTCAGCTTTTCTTCCACCCACTTCAGCTAAACCCGTTCGTCGTCTGCACACTCTCAGTTTGAATGTCTGTCAAACTCCTGCTTGTTTACCAAACGTTGGTGACTAATACTGTAGCTAACACCGCCCGCCTCCCTGTGCAGAAAAGGTCTTGCATGTGTGTTTCTTCATTTGTTAAGTCGTGCACCTTTTCATCTGCGCTGCGAGTGTTACTCTGCGGAAGCACACACGTATTCTCCTGTGAGACAAAATGATCAAAGCATCATTTATTAGCTGCCTGCCAAAGTCTTTTCTTTTACCTGTCACAGCTAAGATCCTCAGATCTGCCACCACCCACTCTGTCATTTACGTAGGGGCCCCCTGAGGACAGATGACCTGAGTGTGTGTGTTTGTGTGTATGTATACTGGGCTCCATCTTGGGTGTGTATCAGGAACTTCTGTCCAATCAGTCAAATTATTTGGCTTAAACTTTTCAAAGTGAAGCATTAGTGAAGGGCTCAGTTAAATTGGAGCTAACGAACGCTGACCTTCTCGGATTTGGTTGGTGCATGAGTGCACACACACACACACACACGCACACACGCGCCCCTACGTGTACCCCCCTCCCCCCTCCTTCACCTCCACAGGTGAGCTCTTGCGGCCTGCGGAGCCTCTTCCTGGAAACTTGGTTGAGCAGCATTGATGTTGGCAACCCAGAAAGGTGAGCGTTGGCGTCGGAGCAGGAATGATGAGGGGAAAAAACAGGGTGGGGGCCGGCAGGATTTGCCTCTGCTCACGTCAGCACAGGGGCCCAGAATAGTGGAAGAAATCCTCCCTGCGGTGACGAAAAAGGACCGGTGCCGGGGCTGCGTGTCACATTATTCTGGAGATATGCTCATGGCACAGAGAGGAGGCGGAGAGCTCCTATAGACTCTGAGGATGTATGTCATCTGCAGAGAAATGCCCCAACAAAACCTGCCTCTGTTAGATGGGGGCTGCTGCCTCCCAGGGGGTGCGTTTTTATGATTGTGGGGAAAATGTGACGCAAGTCAGGCTGCTGGAGTTGAAGTAAAAAGGGAAAAAAAATAAAATAATAAAAGCTTTGGAAAAACTGCTCAAATTAAAAAAGAAGTCTGCCAGCCGGAAAACCCTTAAAAGGGTGGCTGTGTGGGGGCGCTCTTCAGTGTGTGTGTGTGTCTGTGTGTGCAGCTGTGTGTGTGTGTGTGTGTGTGTGTGTGTGTGTGTGTATGCAGAGCTGGCATTGCTTAATGGTTTGCACAAGCAAAGCCCAATGTAGGGGTTGCCAGGGAAACAGAGCAGCATGAGTCTCGCTCTGCAGGTGCTGTTCTTGTGTCCGAATGCTGGAACCTCCTACGAATGAGGGAGGGGAAGGGGGTCAGGGAAAACTGCTAAAAAAAACACGTCAAATGGGGAAAAAACAGGGTAAGTAAACATTATTAGGACTGTAACGGGTGACGAGAGCGGGATAAAACAAGAGTCAGAAGCGAAAATAACACCTCCTTATAGCTGTTTTCACACATAAACTTCAGACAGCGCTGGGAGAAATATTTTCCAAAGTTGTCTTTACTCAGATTTAGCACAGCAGGAAATAGTCAGATTCAGACATGTTTGGGAATGCAACATTTATGGTAAATTGAGTTGTAGGGGAAAAATCGGAGTGCGATTGTAAGAGAACGGTCAGAAAAAGTAAAAATGAAACACAATTTTAATGTTTGAGGTTTAATATTATTGGTGTGTGTGTAAATGCTTTTTTCTATAATCAGAGCTGGTTTAATCTGGCATGTATAACACTGCACACACACAATGTTGGATTATTTTGCAGAATGACTCGCATTGCAACTGTAAGTCTTTTTTTTTTTTTTTAAACATAGACTGTATATAAAGATGCACATTTCCACTGTGATGTCACCCACAGGTTTGTGAAGTCTCGTTACGAACATGCTCATTCTCAGAAATTAAAAAAAAAACCTGAAAAGCTAATACCCTGTGTAGTCCACCACATTAAAAAAAATATGGCCTGAAACTAGTGACTGAGCCTCAGTCACCAGGAAAGTGTTTGCTGAGGTAACAGCGTGAGTTTTACCTTTAAGGGGGGCCATTAAAGGTGTCGCTCCGTACTGGCCTTTAAAAATGTTGCAGGTTTAAATATCATTGGTTGAGTACTTATAAACCATTTGACTCTGACATAGCACGTATGTAAACAATAATTTGCTAAATACTTTGCTGGTTTTATAGAGAGAAGTGCTGCCCTGTGCCAACGCTGCAGTCCTAGCTACAGGCAAATGACTCGATAGCTTCTCTGAAAATATGAATAATAAGTTCAGCAGACTAGTATTTCTGGTCTTAACCAGCAAGGGTGGCAGGTTTTGAGCATCTATTCGGCTAATAGCATCAATCTTAAAAAAATAAAAATAACAAAAATACTAACTAGCAATACATGGCTTCCCTCGCTTGCAACTGGCTCCGGGATTGCTTGTTAGCTCAAAAATTTAGACATTTAAATAGACATTTATCCTGATGCTACTTAACATCTAAGGGACGACATTCGCTAGTCAGACATAATGAGGATCTAATGCGAACGATTCTCAACGTTAGCTTAACTCAGCAGAAAACGGGGTGGAGGAAAGATCCACCAGGAAAGAGGTTTCCTTTGCAAGTTAATTTATCCCATCCCTCCTGTGTTTGAACCGTAACGGTTACATAAATCCAGCCTGTTGAAGGGCGTTACTCGGAGGACTTTGGCCATTTTGCAGAAACCAAAGCAGGAGTGTGTCATCGGTGGAAGGTTGGAGGGGAAAAGAAGAAACTGCACTTGTACGAAAGCCAATATACCTCTGAGTTTCCTGCCAGAGAGCGAAGCTGTGCACTTCTGCAGAGAAACGGGTAGTTAGTTTGGATGCGCAACAATGGCCGAATCTGTGGGGAAAAGACGCCGTTTCCCCTTCTGCCCTGACGGTGACAAGCACGCAGGTCCATTCAGGCTCGTAGCTGGCTCAAAAACAAGCTCCTCACCTTGTCATCATTTTTCCAGGCAGGCTGCGCTCAGATCATGCATTGATTCATGAGGCTGCTTGGAGAGCTGCTGACTCTCATTTGCCTTTTATATGTTTATATACACTGCTAGACTGCTATTAGTATTAATGGAAGCAGTTTGCTGCAGCACTATAATACCTCACTGCGTAATCAATTCAATTCCAGTGTCTTTACATCCATCTGGGACATTCATTTTCTTCCCTGATTACACACGTGCTGAATTTGAGCTCCATCGTTGTATTTAAGTTTGTCCTTGACTAGAAATGACAGGCCCTCTGCTGCTGTGCGAACCAGATGTTGTGGTGGAGGAAGCGACAGGTGGGCAGATGGGTGAGAAGGCAGAGGTTGAGTGTGCGGTTTCCTTAAGGTCAGGCCGTGGGCTGTATTTATCAACACTGACACTTGCTGTGTCTCCACTGCGTGGGTCGTCTGCCATCATCAGCATCGCTGCAGCACATCAGCCAATCAGAGCACAGCTGTGGGCTTCTGCTTCTCGGGAGTCACATGCATCGGGGCAGGGGAATGACTAACAAACGGGCCTCGTGGGAGCAGAAGCCGTTGCTTTGCTCGAAGGCGACAAACTCTGAAGTGCCCCCCCTCGCTTTACACTGCACATTAAAACTTGTCAGCTGGCATGTCCGTACTTTCTGAAAAACCTTCACGCGGCACGTATCTGCTCTGTTACAGATATCCACCCCCTCGCCTCACTTGTCCTCCTTTCTGTCATCCCAGCCCGAACACTTTTGATCTGTAGAGAGTGAAGACGCCCAGAAGAAGGCTGCGCATTTAGCATCACGACAAGCAATTTGAAATGATTAGAGAAAATTGCAGCAAGCTCTTTGTGGCGTGCAGTGAAGGATTTTCCACTGTTTGTTTGTTTGTTGATGCAGCACTGCGGAGACAATAGAAGCCTAATGGAACTGAAACTGGGTCTGCTTTTACTTAAAACCAATACATCTCGAGTAAATAACAAAAACAAAGAAAAACAACTTTTTTTTTTTTTTTTTTTTTTAACCTTTTCCAAAACC
>VUQR01000241.1:37529-48226 GCA_015108515.1 Hemichromis elongatus | reverse complement strand
AAAAAACAATAAAACTAAAAAAAAAAAAAAAAAAAAAAAAAAAAAATTTTTTTTTTTTTTTTTTTTTGAAACTTGTCCAAAACCCAAGCATGATAATTTTACAAAGTGAGGAACTTAGAGAATGAGAATGTCTTGACGCATGCTCAATCATCCAGGTAAGTAAATCAGGAGAAAATCATCATATTCGATAACGTCCAGCTGTGCAGGGTGAGATTTGCTGCTGGGGATGCAGGGGACCCCCCCCCCTCTGGTCTATATGTCTGCCTCTGCTGAAGACATTTTCATGCACGGTTGAGATAAAACTTTATTCCACGCTCCACAATAATCTTTATTGCTGCATCTTGAAATAATCTAAAGGACAAATGTCAGCTTTGACTTTCAGCGCTGCCGATGCCATTACGGTGGAGATGACGGTGCGTAATGATCTGGATCGGTTCCGCTCCAACATTTCAATAAGCCAGAAATCATCAGTGTTTCAAAGTCAAAACTACGTTGAGAAAATAAGAGCATGAAACTTATTCTGAGTGTCCGGAAACTCAAGAAAAAAGTATAGAAAAACTGTGTTTCAGTCACTTACATTGTTGACATCAGAATTCCCTACAAAGGCGAATTGCAGCTTTTTTTTTTTTTCCAACTTGCTGAACTGCAACTGAGCACCAGAGCTCCTGCTGGCAACATCCTGTAGAAATACTGTGAAGGGCGCCGTGCACCTACTGTACCACATAATGGAACACGTTGTCCAATAGTCGGAGGAAGCAGCATACACTGGATATGTTTGTGAGGACATTCTGTGACGATGCGTTCTATGACCCAAACCTTAACTTGGACAAAAGTCTAACTTTAAGCCTAAAACAAGTTGTTAGTGCTCAACCTAATCTTTGAAGGACGGCAGAAAAGCCTGACTAAAATTTCCTAACTTTTCACATCACTTTGACGGGTGTATTTGGCCATTTAATGTTGCCCTCGTGAATCGCACCACATGCTAAACATGGCGTCACACATACGTAAACCACGCCATTTCAGCTGGTCGTGCACCTCACAGTAGCAGTGCACCATCGTGTTTAGAAGTAACAACACCTATTGTTAAGGAGAATACTGCACTCAGTACCCGTTCTTTGCAGAGCTCATATAAATGGTTGTTGTAGAGAAAAAAGCAGAAGAGGTTTCAACACTTCGAGCTGGATGTCTGTGTTGACTTTACATCTTTTACTTGTACCTGAAGAGTGTTAATAGATCTGCAGATTTATTATGGAGGCCACAGGGCATGATGGGTGCATCACTTCATCTGCCTCTCTTCTTACCCTGATGCGCCCATCACTCTGAAACAGGGCCTCATCAGACCACATGACCTTCTTCCATTGCTCCAGAGTCCAATCTTTATGCTCCCTAGCAAACTGAAGCCTGGTTTGCCTCACTGATTAGTGGTTTTCTTACGGCTACACACCTGTTCAGTCCCAACCCTTTGATTTCCTTTGCACTGTGCGTGCGGAAATGCTCTATCACATTTAAACATAGCCCTGAGTTCTCCTGTTGTTTTTATGCGATTTTAATGTCAACGAACGTTTAAGTGATCGCCGATCATGATCACTCAGGAGTTTCCTCCGGCCACATTTCCTTCTCGAAGACGATGGGTCCCCACTATACTTCCACTTTTTAGCAATGTGTTGGACAGGTCTTAACCCAATTTTAGTAGTTTCTGCGATCTCCTTAGATGTTTTCTCTGCTTGATGGATGCCACTGATTTGACCCTTCTCAAACACGCTAACATCTTTTCCACGACCATGAGATGTGTCTTTTATGAAATGAGAAGCAATTCATTGCACCAGTTAGATTTAAATAACTTGTTTCCAGCTGAAAGATAATTGCCCATGCAGTAATTGTCCAATAGGAGGATCCTACCTATTTGCTTAAATAAATCCAGTTGACGACTTTTTTTCTTTTTTTGGCCGGGCAGTGTATAATTCGGTTATGGTTAGATGTATCTTTCTGCATTTGCTGCCGCCGTTCTTTGGAAACACACGTGTTGGTGTTGTTCTTACGTTATCAAAAGGATCAAAATAACAACTGAAACTTTCTTCTGTAACAAATTTCAAGCGTTTTCTGTATTAATTTACATGATATTATAAAATATCATCAAGTTAGGTTTCGTATTAGCCAACTTTAGGTTACACATGTTCGCGTCAGCTAACTTCTACTAGAAGATCTACTTCAGTGATGTGATTGGTCAGTTGCTATGTTGATCATGGGCTAACACTGTTTTGATGATGTAGGAGCAACACCAACTCGGTGATATCAGATTGTGCAGTATCATGCAGGCAGTCAGTGCAGGGCGATGTCAAAGCGCAGGGCGTGCCGCGTTCTCTGAAAACAAACTCCAACTGATCTTTAGAAAGATAGCTGGACGTGTTTCATTTCATTTAGTTTTGCCTTTGGTTTCCTGTGACAAGCGACTTCAGTCACTCACTCACACTGTTTGGAGCAATTTTCAAGAAAGCTGCACTGCATAATGTGCTCACTTCGCATGCTTTCAGCAGGAATAATCACGCTCACACACACATTCAGCTAGTCTGACCCTGTAGCTGCGCTCCTTTCAAAACACTGGCTTAATGATTGCCTGCCTTTGACATGTTTACCTGTGTTATGCTCTCCCAGAACAACCGTGGCACTAGTTTATCAAATTGCCATTTCTTGACACTAGCAGGCATGGAAGAACTCTGAATGAATAAAAAGCAACAAAAAAAAAAAAAAAAGACAATGTTGAATTTAATCAAAAGGTGTGTAGTCACATAAACTTGATGATTTCTGCTTCTTGCCATTTTTGAATGCTTTCTATAAATGATCCCTAACCCTCCTCCGGTTCACCACTTAGCCACACTGCAGGTCTAGAAGTTACTCATGAATCCTTGTGACTGTTTGCTCTCAGTTTAGAATTGCGCACAGGCCTCAGTAGTCAGTCAGCAGAAAGCAGGATGCTGAATAATGGAGCTGAAAGCTGTATAACTCCAGACTGTGGGCGTTTTATACGAATCGCTGGACCCTTCGCATGTCAGCAAACAACTTCCCCCTGTAGGGCCTCTTAAAAAAAAAAAAAAACAGGAGCCCTGCCTCGTATCACGGAGCGCTGCTTGTTCATTCATAAACTCTGCTCTTTGTTTTGATTGTTTCCGTGCTGCCTGTGTAGGCCACTTGCCATCAGCAGGAAATATGTTGTTTCATCTGTGTGGTTTGTGTTTGTTCGGCTTCGACGGAGCCAGGAGGCGGAGGAGGCGTGGGAAGAAGTGAGTGCTGTTTGCCCTAAAGGGTCTGTCAGTATCAGGGGAGCTGGATAAGTGAAGGAGGAGGTTTGTCCTTGGTTGTCGGGACCCAGTGGACTGCAGCGGGTCGATGGTGAAAGATTGAAACCCCCTAAACGGTTACAAGGGTCAGCAAGGTCGGGTCAATATTTTAAAGACATACGTGCAGATATATGACCATTAATGTCTGTGCATACGTGCTTTCAGAGAGGGGGCGGAGCTTACCATGCATGATCGGTGGTAGAGAAAAGGTGTGAGAATTTATCTGTAGGTATTTTGCAGACATTCGGATGAATACTCATGATTTTAGTTGCTTAATGCTCCACTGTGGTCACCAGGTAGCTGTCTCATTTTTCGTAGTACTTCTTCATGCAGTGCACGATATACTTATTTGTGTAATGCATGAATTAAAACCGGACGCCGTCTCAAATCGAAAACAGAAAGTCGGGAACTTACAGGAACTTACAATATCAGTGTTTGACTATGACTTTCATACACTAACAGTGAGAAGGGCAGTTAAAAATGCATAGTCATAAGATTATCATTAAAATTGAATCACAATTTGCTGTCAAAAACACTAAAAGTAAAATAAAAAGTAAAAACGAATTGGATTTATTATAGTTTTGTATTTTTTGAGTCGTGGCTCCACATGAGGGCTGAGCCCAGTTGGACCCACTGAGCCACCTGCTGAGCCCGTCTCCTGGGCCTGGCTCCTGGGTGGAGTCCTGGTAACCTGTGGCCGGACGATGTAACAGGGTCCAAAGACATTACAGCATTTAATGGCTTGAAGTCATCAGTGCTAATAACACATGCTCTGCCTATTGTTTGAAAATGGTTTTGTGGACCCTTCTTTCTCCACATATACAGCACCTTTTGAGGAAGAGAGTAGAGAGTGTACCTTTGGATAGTTGTGTGTGATGCACTCTCTTTTTAAAACAGAAATTCAGGTTGCAGACGTATCTTGTTAAAATCATTATTATCATTTCACTGCAGAAAATCATTTTAGTTCCTCTGTGATGTTACTCATATGCTTTTAATGTTATATAGGTAGAAGTACGCCATGAAGATTCGAGATGAAAAAATGATATTTTAACATCATATTTTATTTGCTTTGATTCCACAAAAGAAAAGCAAAGTGTTCTTTAAACCCTTGATGAAGAGCATAAGAAAGTTACTTTTTAAAAGTGTGGTTTACTGGTAAAATATGTCTGTGTGGAACAACAACCTTAGAGAAGATGTTTCTGGAAAAAAAGATCTGCTAGGAAAATAGTTATTAAATATAACTCTAGTTCTATGAGCGTGTGTGTAACTGCCCAATGGAACTTACTACTTCCTCCACCCCCGCATCACGTAAGTACACTTTCGCATTTGTGTGAAGACAATAATCGAGTGAAACTGTGAACCATAACGATAAAGTTTTGAGCAGTGAAATGTGTGCTACGAAGCTGTGAGCTACCACGCTTCTGTGATTGCAGTTTGGAGAAGGCGTCAGTGAAGACTGGTGATCACCAAAAAAAGACACCCTTCAGAAGCAGCAGTGACTGAGCACTGGGAATATCTTGAAGGTTGTTGTGGTTATGTTACTGGTAGGCTTGTAATCACCAGTGGCCCATGAGCTTAACTGGGTGGTCTGGGATCCCTTTGCGTGACGCTCAGATACGGAAGAAATGTTGGGTTGGGAGAAAAGATCAGGAGAAATTCTGGACAATGAGATGATTCTGGTAGCGACATGGCAGGACTCAGTGATGACAGAGTCTGAAGGGGAAGCGTCATGGGCTAATGACTTGTAAGGGCTCAGGGGTGAGTACATCTTAAAAAACAACATGGATGGGAGGGGCTGCCTGGCTCTCCAGTTGGTAAATGAAAACAAACACCCTGCAGTGTTAGGAGGCATAGTCAGATAAGCAGTCAGAACCAGTAGGGGAGTACTGGGGTGTGATCTAGCTCCTTAGATATATTATATCCAGTGAATGCATTATTATAACAATGTTAAAGTCTTAAACTAATTGCCAGTTTTATCTACTGCCAGCTAGTTTCTAACTCTGGGTGACAATTTTAGTTAAAACTTGACACAATCTTCTATTTTTTTGCCTCTGGTGTGCTTTTGGTTTCAGGGAATATTGGTGTGCATAGCAAGGCAAGTTATGCAATAACAGATCAGTCTTGTTTCTGCTTGTTTTCCATGCTATTGTTATGTTTTAGTCAGTATGACACAGAAACGGGTATTAAAGTTAATTGTGCATGGGTTTTAAAAAGGTCTTTAGTTTATCGTGGTGAACCCTGCAGAAACTTGGGTCAGGCGGTCACGCTGAGCCTCTGAGCAATTGTGTCGTACCAGCTATCAGGTCAGTTGACTGTAGCACCAACTTATTTTTTTAAATCGAAAGCCGCTCAGGCGTGGAGCACCAGCAGCGGCGTTTCTGCAGCCTTGGACAAAGATAAATGCCACCTACAGGGGAGTGAAAAGGAGAAAGAAAAGGGGGCAAAGCAGCGGTTGATAATAGGAAAGGGAACGGCGTGGATGGCAGCGTGCCAGAGTTCAGCGTGTGAAAGTGCGAGGGGGAAAGATGTCTGGTTAGGAGAGCAATGGGGATAAATGTAAAGGCGGTTAATAAGGAGGCTGTGAAAATATGTGTAGGAGGGTGAGGGAGGAGGAGGAGGAGGAAGGGGTTCTGCCTACTGGCAAAGCTTCTTCCTCTTGCGTAACACGGGCCATCTCTTCCTTTAGCTGCTGTTGCCATGGGGAGAGATGTTGGCAGCGGAGGGGAGATTTCTGAGCTCCCGATGCCTCTCGGGTTCAAGAGTCTCTTGGGAATTCTAAACCACGATGATCCCCGACTTCCCTCCTCCTCGTTAGGGCGCCCGCTGGGGAAAAGCTGGAGGAAAAGCCTGATTGGTTGTATTTTTAGACCTTGCTTTCTGGATGATTTAAGCAAATCTGCCCCCTCCCAAACCCCTTTTTAGCTGGTGCCATGTGAAACTCTGTGAGAGGGAGCGAGAAGTTGTGCGCAGTGCTGGAGGGCCTCGATGTGTGACTCAGGCTTTAGTTCAGGTGTGCCTCATGAAATGAAGTGCAGGCATTGTTTATTAGTGTATCAAGACTTTATTTTCCTTGTGCACAGAATGACTAACTATGAGTCTCAGGCTGCGAGTACAGGTGGAGAGAGGAGAGACGCGAATTGCCGGGGGTGAGAGATGAAAGAAAGCTTCTGTGGTGCTGAAATGATTTGTTAAAAAAAATCCTTCCAAAACATTAACCTTTAGTTTGGTTCATAGTTGCTAGCTAACTTTTTGTGGACGTTTCAGTACCATTGACGTGCATCAGTGCATTTTCCACCACTCATCTTTGGACACTGCAGGTCCGCATGCGCAAAAGAAGACGTTACAAACAACGCGCTCTGTTTACGGAAGTAAAAATGGCAGCTACAGCGCTAGTATTAGCTCTGTACTAATTTCTGCACAGTCGTAACCGACAGAATTTTGAAAAATGAGTTGGAGAAGGACGGAAACTGAGGGAAAAAAAGAGAGCCCGTGATTTAACAATGTCCAGTTTCCGCCGCCATGCTTTCTCGTTTGTCTTCTCCGGCGCTGATAATCGGCGTCTGTCTTGCGTCAGGGACGTAAAAGACGGATTTAATGCGACACGACCGTTCAAACAGCGGTCACTTTCTAAAACATCAGATATGTATCGGATTCAGTACCACATACGAAAGTGACCCAGATCGGATTTGAAAATATCAGATTTGTGCTGTCCACACTGTCATACGATGATCGGATACGGGTCGCATACGGTCAAATAAGTCAGATTTGATGCGCTTTTGCCTGCAGTGTGAACGTAGCCAATGAATCCGAAATGGGATTTGTGTTAAACTTGAGGGAAGTGAGTCTTAATTTGTCCAACGTGTTCTGGGTCATCCCCGGGGTCTCCTTTTGGTTGGACATCCCAACAACACCTCACCAAGTCTCCAGGAGGCTTCTTAGTCAGACACCAAAACTATCAAACGGCTTGTTTGTACTGTTAGCCCCACCTAAGGAGGTTTGGGTAGCCTAACTTAGCATATCAACTGCCACATCATCTACAAAGCACCTGCCCCTTATCTAATCTGTTCTAATAATAGAAAATGTATGTATGTAGAGACATGACAAGTGGGGTTAACTACTAGCTAGTCTCTTTTAAAGTTTATAAAAAGATTTATATCCGTCATCTCTCTCAAAAAGAAGCTTGGTGAGCTCGGTCCCCCAAAAGCTGAATGATGAAAGCTTTTTCTGCAAGTTTTTTTTAACCTGTTTTGTAAATCAAAGAAATATTTTCATGTCATTTTTACTACACCTACATACATATACTCTCATTCAAATTAGTACATTGGATTGCATTACAAGTATTAAGTATAACTGTAGTATTTGACATGACTGATTTTAAAAAGTAATTGTAGAACAAGAAACTTTGTGAAGTCTCCATGTGATTGTTTCCCTGCATTAAACTGTCAGTTTGAGCATTTTTCTTCCTTTGGGGACCGTTGCTATGTCCACAGAGGGTGTGCTTGGTCTGAAACGATGTTTAGGTGGGCATGCATGTGTCAGCATAACAACCACAGAGATACCAGGCATTGTAAAGAAAGCTCAGTGTTATTCACATGTCTGCAATTTTGTTGTTGCGGTTGATTGATGCATTTCACAAAATTCTATTCCTCCTGAAAAGACATCTCGCAACGTTTACACAGTGGCAGAGCTGCCTACGGTTCAGACTGACCATGCTCATCACACATCCTGCAGACATTTGCGTTTCAGCGTCTTCATTAGTCCCTACAGTCGTCTGCACAGATCAGATCAATGCACGGAGCAGATAGATGGGTATTTATAGCCTCTACGGGGGTGTGGGAGGTTGAATGTCCAATGTAGGTTAGCAGATAATCTGATGTAGACTGTGTGTGTATATAAATGTGAGCCTAGGGGAATTAGGGACCTGTGTTGTTTGTAGAGCTCACATCCTGCTTTATTTTTTTGTTTGTTTTGGGGCTTTTTTTTCTTGCAGGAAGAGAGAGCACTGATACACAGCTCGGGGAAGTCAGTTCACAGGCAGTGAGGGCTTTCCCAGATTTAGAGTAGGGATTAGGAAAAAAAAAAAAGAAAGGAAGGAGAGCGAAGAGGGAGGAGAGGATTGGGGGGAGGAACGCGAAGCCAGGCAGGGAGGAGAAAGAAGCGTGGTACACTGACAGTAGAGAAACCAGGCAGAAGCGAGAAGTGAAAGCGCAGAGGCACAGCTGTGCGTTAGTGTGTGAGGACAGACGGCAGCCAGACGCTCTGCTTCCCGCTCAGCAGTGCCGATTCAGTCTTGTGCTTTTCTTTTCTCGTCTACTCTCTGGGAGACAGAGAGAGCACAGAGGAATGTCAGCGGTTATCGGTTGGGAAAGTGTCTGCCGTCTGGGTCGGAAATGTCAGGTGTTTCCCCGTAAGCGTGTCTGACTCCAGGAGGGAAAACCAAGCGGGAGCAGCCAGCTGCTCTCTGAGAAAGTCTCGACTTTCTTTAGTACTCTTCTTCCCTCCTATCAGGTATTGTGCAGCCGCTGCGAGAGCTCGTCTTTGTGCTGATCAGTTTGTATTTTATTCCTCGCTGCAGGCTTTTGTTTCAGTGTGGGCTGCTTCATTGTCTGCTTGTTTCTGTCTGTATCTTCCTACTCATTTTCTCATCTCGCCACAGGTTTTTGTCGAAGTTTGTAATTATTCCTCAGTTTGTCTCACTTTTTCTTTTCTTTTAGCATTGTTTCATCTTGATGTGTTGGGAAAATGAGTTAAACAGGTGTATCTTAATAAATGTTAAGGTGTGTTTTCAAAAATCCTGCCAATAGCTGATAATCTGCTCATTATTTTCTTGACACGATGCCAGAAAATAGCAGAAAATATTCCCCATAACCTCCCCAGAACTCAAGATTAGCTGTCGCCTTCACAAGTGCAACAAGTGCTGCATGTAAATGATGCATAAAAATGTTGAATTAAATCAGGAGCTCAAACTTTCAAATGCTCTCAAGCAGCAAATCAATTCAGCTCTCCTCTCTTCTTTTTTTTTCTTCAATGGTGAAATAAAAAAAAAAAACCCTGAATTTTCTAAGAGTTTCAAAACTTTATCAGTATTCCATGACTGAAATATGATCTGAGTCACGACGATGTCGGTTAGAGGGTTTAACGTCTCCAATGGCTCACTAAAATCCCCACCAGCAACCCAGCTCAGACACTCCAGCGCTCGTCTGGGGCAACGAGTTCGGCCTCGGTGGCCGGACAGCAGCAGTTGACGCACAACATGAGCTAGAGGAGAGTGTAAGCTCGTGAGCTGCAGTCGGGGATGAGCTAGAGGCGTTACGCAACAGCTCGCACAGGGATAGAGCGAAGCTGAACTTAGACACTTTTGGCTTCTTCTTCTTCTTCCACACAGTATGAAATCATCACAGAGCTCCTCTCCCTCCCCCACTGAGCAGCTTCATGCAAGAATAGAAATACCTGTTATGCTACCAGAGTGTTTAAGACCACTGTTACATGGAGATCTGTTTATTTGCAAGTCCCCCCTGCCTTTTGTGTTTTTCTGCAGTAATTTTATTACATGCATCATCTTGTTAGCTCTCCCTGAAGCGCAGGACTTGGCAGGGTTTGCAGTTAATACTCCGGTGCTGGACAGTTTCCTGTTTACCACACTTGCTGTGTTTGTACGCCAATATGGAAATAATCTAAATGAATGACGCTATGTCCACTGAGTGACATTAGGTTTGTTTCACCTGTGGTTTTTTAATGCTACCATCTTGTTGCATGATCTTGTTCTTCAGTGGTTTAATTGCAAAGACTGTGTTTTATAGCAGTGGATGTAAATTGGCATAAACTTGCATTTTTGTGCAGATTATTTTGTAGATTTTATTAGATTTTTTTTTTGCTTTGTTCTCAATGGCTGCTTGGAGAAAAACAATACTCATACTTGGCTCACCTTTTGAAATTAATTGAATATTTTCACAAATGTTGTCCATAAAAGGCAATTATTAGTTGTATACCACTCATATATGCAAAGAAAGCATTCTTGTTTAGTTACTATTACACCACAATATCATAAATAAACAGAAAGTAACCGAGATCATGTAGACAACCTGGAAATACCAGGTAGATCTCATGACCAAGATGTTACGACCTTTAACTTGAGTCCAAGGTCAAACCTCAAATCAAAACTGCTGATCATTCTTCGGTTGGAGTCAAATGACTTCCCATTTATTTATAAAGCGACCAGCAAAAAATACAAATAAAGAAATGAAAAATGAACAAAAAGGAAGTGGATACACATCGGGGACTCCAAGCTCAAAACATGGGGAAAAAAAAAAAAAGCACTACTCTTTCTAGAGATTAAAAAAAAAAAAAAAAAACCCCCCCCTT